>SDVV010004415.1:0-20226 GCA_016164225.1 Gammarus roeselii
AGCCCCTGTATTGTTTGTCTTGCATGGTATAATGAAGTGAGTGATAGTGCATATTAAGCCCCAATATTGTTTGTCTTGCATGGCACTAATGTATTGAGTGATAGTGCATACTGAGCACCAGTATTGTTGTCTCTCATGGCACTAATGTAAGGAGTGATAGTGCATACTAAGCCCCAGTATTGTTTGTCTTGCATGGCACTAATGTAGTGAGTGTTAGTGCATACTTAGCCCCAGTAGTGTTTGTTTTGCATGGCACTAATGTAGTGAGTGTTAGTGCATACTTAGCCCCAGTAGTGTTTGTTTTGCATGGCACTAATGTAGTGAGTGATAGTGCATACTTAGCCCCTGTATTGTTTGTCTTGCATGGTATAATGAAGTGAGTGATAGTGCATATTAAGCCCCAATATTGTTTGTCTTGCATGGCACTAATGTATTGAGTGATAGTGCATACTGAGCACCAGTATTGTTGTCTCTCATGGCACTAATGTAAGGAGTGATAGTGCATACTAAGCCCCAGTATTGTTTGTCTTGCATGGCACTAATGTAGTGAGTGATAGTGCCTACTAAGACCTAGTATTGTTTGTCTTGCATGGTATAATGTAGTGAGTGATAGTGCAATCTAAGCCCCACTATTGTTTGTCTTGCATGGTGTAATGTAGTGAGTGATAGTGTATACTAAGCCCCAGTATTGTTTGTCTTGCATGGCACTAATGTGAGGAGTGATAGCGCATACCAAGCCCCAGTATTGATTGTCTTGCATGATATAATGTTGTAAGTGATAGTGTATTCTAGGCCCAAATATTTTTTGTCTTGCACGTCACTAATGTAGTGACTGACAGTGCATATTAAGCCCCAGTATCGTTTGTCGTGCACGACACAAATTTAGGGAGTGATAGTGCATACTAAGCTCCTGTATTGTTTGTCTTGCATGGCACTAATGTTGTGAGTGATAGTGCATACTAAGCCCCAGTAATATTTGTCTTGCATGGCACTAATGTAGTGAGTGAAAGTGCATACTAAGCCCCAGTATTGTTTGTCTTGCATGACACTAACTTAGTGCGTGATAGTGCATACTAAGCCCCAGAATTGTTTGTCAGGAATGGTATAATGTAGGGAGTGATAGTGCATACTAAGCCCCAGTATTGTTTGTCTTGTATGGAATATTGTAGTGAGTGATAGTGCATCCTAAGCCCCATTCATGTTTGTTTTGCATGGTATAATGTAGTGAGTGATAGTGCATAATAAGTCCCAGATTGCTTGTCTTGCATTGTGTAATGTAGTGAGTGATAGTGCATACTAATCCCCAGTATTGTTTGTCCTGCATTGTAGAATGTAGTGAGTGATAGTGCACACTAAGCCCCAGTATTGTTTGTCTTGCATGGCACTAATGTAGTGAGTGATAGTGCATACGAAGCCCCAGTATTATTTGTTTTGCATGGCACTAATGTAATGAGTGATAGTGCATACTAAGCCCCAGTATTGTTTGTTTTGCATGGCACTAATGTAGTGAGTGATAGTGCATACTAAGCCCCTGTATTGTTTGTCTTGCATGGAACAAATGTAGTGAGTGATAGTGCACACTAAGCCCCAGTATTGTTTGACTTGCATGGCACTAATGTAGTGAGTGATTGTGCATACAAAGCCCCAGAATTGTCTGTATTGCATGGCAATAATGTATTGAGTGATAGTGCGTACTAAGCCCCGTGTTGTTTGTTTGCATTGCATTAATGTAGTGAGTGATTGTGCATACTAAGCCCCAGAATTGTTTGTATTGCATGGCACTAATGTAGTGAGAGATAGTGCATAGAAAGCCCCTGTATTGTTTGTTTGCATGGCATTAATGTAGTGAGTGATAGTGCATACTAAGCCCCAGTATTGTTTGTCTTGCATGGCACTAATGCAGTGAGTGATAGTGAATACTAAGCCCCAGAATTGTCTGTATTGCATGGCACTAATGTAGTGAGTGATAGTGCATACGAAGCCCCTGTATTGTTTGTTTGCATGGCATTAATGTAGTGAGTGATAGTGCATACTGAACACCAGAATTGTTGGCCATGCATGGCACTAATGTAAGAAGTGATAGTGCATACTAAGCCCCAGTATTGTTAGTCTTCGTGGCACTAATGTAGTGAGTGATAGTGCATACTAAGCCCCAGTATTAATTGTTTGGCATGACACTAATGTAAAGAGTGATAGTGCATACTAAGCCCCAGAATTGTTTGTCTTGTATGGCACTAATGCAGTGAGTGATAGTGCATACTAAGCACCAGTATAGCTTGTCTTGCATAGCACTAATGTAGTGAGTGATAGTGCATACTAAGCTCCAGTATTGTTTGTCTTGCATGGCACTAATGTAGTGAGTGATAGTGCATACCAAGCCCCAGTATTGTTTGTCTTGCATGAAATAATGTAGTGAGTTTTAGTGCATACTCAGACCCAGTATTGTTTGTCATGCATGGTATAATTTAGTGAGTGATAGTGCATACTAAGCCCCATTATTGTTTGACTTGCATGGCACTAATGCAGGGAGTGATAGTGTATTCTAAGCCCCAGTATTTCTTGTCTTGCACGGCACTAACGTAATGAGTGATAGTGCATATTAAGCCCCAGTATAGTTTGTCTTGCATTGCACAAATGTAAGGAGTGAAGTTGCATACTAAGCCCCAGTATTGTTTGTCTTGCATGGCACTAATAGAGTCAGTGATAGTGCATAGTAAGCCCAAGTTTTGTTTGTTTTGCATAGCACTAATGTAGTGAGTGTTAGTGCATACTTTCCCCAGTATTGTATGTTTGCATGGAACTAATGTAGTGAGTGATAGTGCATACTAAGCCCCAGTAATGTTGGTCTTGCATGGGACTAATGTAGTGAGTTATAGTGCATACTAAGCCCCAGTATTGTTTGTCTTGCATTGTGTAATGTAGTGAGTGATAGTGCATACTAAGCCCCAGTATTGTTTGTATTGCGTGGTACTAATGTAGGGAGTGATAGTGCATACCAAGCCCCAGTAATGTTTGTCATGCATGGCACTAATGTAGTGAGTGATATTGCATACTAAGCCCCAGTATTGTTTGTCTTGCATGGCACTAATGTAGTGAGTGAGAGTGCATACTAAGCCTTAGTATTTTTTGTCTTGCATGGCATCAATGTAGTGAGTGATAGAGCATACTAATCAACAGTATTGTTAGTCTTAATTGGTATAATGTAGTGAGTGATAGTGCATACTGAGCCCCACTATTGTTTGTATTGCTTGGTACTAATGTAGGGAGTGATAGTGCATACTAATCTCCACTATTGTTTGTCTTGCATGGCACTAATGTAGAGAGAGATAGTGCATACTAAGCCCCAGTATTGTTTGTATTGCGTGGAATTAATGTAGGGAGTGATAGTGCATACTAAGCATCAGTATTGTTTGTCTTGCATGGCACTAATGTAGTGAGAGATAGTGCATACTAAGCCCCAGTATTGTTTGTATTGCGTGGTACTAATGTAGGGAGTGATAGTGCATACTAAGCCCCTGTAATGTTTGTTTTGCATGGCACTAATGAAGTGAGTGATAGTGCGTACTAAGTCCCAGTTTTGTTTGTCTTGCATGGCACTATTGTAGTGAATGATAGTGCATACTAAGCCCCAGTATTGTTTGTTTTGCATGGCACTGATGTAGTGAGTGAAAGTGCATACTAAGCCCCAGTATTGTTTGTCTTGCATGGCACTAACGTAGGGAGTGATAGTGCATACTAAGCCCCAGTATTGTTTGTCTTGCATGACACTAATGTAGTGAGTGATACTACAAACTAAACTCCACTATTGTTTGTCTTGCATGGTATAATGTAGTTAGTGATAGTGCATACTAAGACCCAGTATTGTTTGTCCTGCATGGTATAATGTAGTGAGTGATAGTGTATACTAAGCCCCAGTATTGTTTGTCTTGCATGGCACTAATGTGAGGAGTGATAGCGCATACTAAGCCCCGGTATTGTTTGTCTTGCATGGTATAGTGTTGTAAGTGATAGTGTATTCCAAGCCCAAATATTTTTCGTCTTGCACGGCATAATGTAGTGAGGGACAGTGCATATTAAGCCCCAGTATTGTTTGTCTTGCATGACACAAATTTAGGGAGTGATAGTGCATACTAAGCCCCAGTATTGTTTGTCATGCATGGCACTAATGTAGTCAGTGATAGCGCATACTAAGCCCCAGTATTGTTTGTCTTGCATGGTACTAATGTAGTCAGTGATAGTGCAAACTAAGCCCCAGTACTGTTTGTCTTGCATTATGTAATGTTGTGAGTGATAGTGCATACTAAGCCCCAGTATTGTTTGTCCTGCATGGTAAAATGTAGTGAGTGATAGGGCAAACTAAGCCCCAGTATTGTTTGTCTTGCATAGCACTAATGTAGTGAGTGATAGTGCATACTAAGCCCCAGTATTGTTTGTTTTGCATAGCACTAATATAGTGAGCGTTAGTGCATACTTAGCCCCAGTGTTGTATGTTTGTATGGCACTAATGTAGTGAGTGATAGTGCATACTAAGCCCCAGTAATGTTGGTCTTGCATGGGACTAATGTAGTGAGTGATAGTGCATACTAAGCCCCTGTATTGTTTGTCTTGCATGGTAAAAAGAAGTGAGTGATAGTGCATATTAAGCCCCAGTATTGTTTGTCTTGCATGGCACTAATGTATTGAGTGATAGTGCATACTGAGCACCTGTATTGTTGTCTCTCATGGCACTAATGTAAGGAGTGATAGTGCATACTAAGCCCCAGTATTGTTTGTCTTGCATGGCACTAATGTAGTGAGTGATAGTGCTACTAAGCCCCAGTATTGTTTGTCTTGAATGGCACGATGGTATAAGGTGATAGTGTATACTAAGCCCCAGTATTGTTTGTCTTGCATAACACTAATATAGGGAGTGATAGTGCATACTAAGCCCAGTATTGTTTGTCTGGCATGGCACTAATGTAGTGAGTGACAGTGCATACTAAGAACCAGTATTGTTTGTCTTGCTTAGCACTAATGCAGTGAGTAATAGTGTATACTAAGCCCCAGTATTGTTTGTCTTGCATGACTTTAACTTAGTGAGTGATAGTGCATACTAAGCCCCAGTATTGTTTGTCTTGCATTGCACTAATGTAGTGAGTGATAATGCATACTATGACCGAGTATTGTTTGTCTTGCATGGTATAATATAGTGAGTGATAGTGCATACTAAGCCCCAGTATTGTTCGTCTTGCATTGTGTAATGTAGTGAGTAATAGTGCATACTAATCCCCAATATATTTTTTCTTCTGCATGGTAGATTGTAGTGAGTGATAGTGCATACTGAGCCCCGGCATTGTTTGTATTGCGTGGTACTAATGTAGAGAGAGATAGTTCATACTAAGCCCCAGTATTGTTTGTATTGCGTGGTACTAATGTAGGGAGTGATAGTGCATACTAAGCCCCAGTATTGTTTGTCTTGCATGGTACTAATGTAGTGAGAGATAATGCATACTAAGCCCCAATATTGTTGGTATTGCGTCGTACTAATGTAGGGAGTGATAGTGCATACAAAGCCCCAGTAATGTTTGTTTTGCATGGCACTAATATAGTGAGTGATAGTGCGTACTAAGTCCCAGTTTTGTTTGTCTTGCATGGCACTAATGTAATGAATGATAGTGCTTACTAAGCCCTAGTATTGTTTGTCTTGCATGGCACTAATATAGTGAGTGATAGTGCATACTGAACCCAGTATTGTTTGTCTGGCATGGCACTTATATAGTGAGTGATAGTGCATACTAAGCCCCAGTATTGTTTGTCTTGCATAGCACTAATGCAAAGTGTGATAGTGCATACTAAGCCCCAGTATTGTTTGTCATGCATGGCCCTAATGTAGTGAGTGATAGTGCATACTAAGCCCCAGTATTGTTTGTTTTGCATGGCACTAATGTAGTGAGTGATAGTGCATACTAAGACCCAGTATTGTTTGTCTTACATGGTATAATGTAGTGATTGATAGAGCATACTAAGCCCAGCATTGTTTGTCTTGCATGGCACTAATATTGTGAGTGATAGTGCATACTAAGCCCCAGAATTGTTTGTCTTGCATGGCACTAACGTAGGGAGTGATAGTGCATACTAAGCCCCAGTATTGTTTGTCTTGCATGACACTAATGTAGTGAGTGATAGTGCATAATAAGCTTCAGTATTGTTTGTCTTGCATGGTAGCTATAATGTAGTTAGTGATAGTGCATACTAAGACCCAGTATTGTTTGTCCTGCATGGTACAATGTAGTGAGTGATAGTGTATACTAAGCCCCAAAACTGTTTGTCTTGCATGGCACTAAAGTGAGGAGTGATAGCGCATACTAAGCCCCAGTATTGTTTGTCTTGCATGGCACTAATGTAGTCAGTGATAGCGCATACTAAGCCTCAGTATTGTTTGTCTTGCATGGCCTAATGTAGTCAGTGATAGTGCATACTAAGCCCCAGTATTGTTTGTCTTGCATTGTGTAATGTTGTGAATGATAGTGCATACTAAGCCCCAGTATTGTTTGTCCTGCATGGTAGAATGTAGTGAGTGATAGTGCAAACTAAGCCCCAGTATTGTTTGTCTTGCATGGCACTAATGTAGTGAGTGATAGTGCATACTAAGCCCCAGTATTGTTTTTTTTTGCATGGCATTAATGTAGTGAGTGTTAGTGCATACTAAGCCCCAGTATTGTTTGTTTTGCATGGCACTAATGTAGTGAGTGATAGTGCATACTAAGCCCCAGTAATGTTTGTCTTGCATGGCACTAATGTAGTGAGTGATAGTGCATACTGAGCACCAGAATTGTTTGTCTTGCACGGCACTAATGTAAGGAGTGATAGTGCATACTAAGCCCCAGTATTGTTAGTCTTCGTGGCACTAATGTAGTGAGTAATAGTGCATACTAAGCCCCAGTATTAATTGTCTGACATGACACTAATGTGAAGAGTGATAGTGCATACTAAGCCCCAGTATTGTTTGTCTTGCATGGCACTAATGCAGTGAGTGATAGTGCATACTAAGTACCAGTATAGTTTGTCTTGCATGGCACCAATGTTGTGAGTGATAGTGCATACTAAGCTCCTGTATTGTTTGTCTTGCATGACATTATTGTAGTGAGTGATAGTGCATACCAAGCCCCAGTATTGTTTGTCTTGCATGGTATAATGTAGTGAGTGATAGTGCATACTAAGACCCAGTATTGTTTGTCATGCATGGTATAATGTAGTGAGTGATAGTGCATACTAAGCCCCAGTATTGTTTGTCTTGCATGGCACTAATGGAGTCAGTGATAGTGCATAGTAAGCCCCAGTTTTGTTTGTCTTGCATGGTAGGATGTAGTGAGTTATAGTGCATACAAAACCCCAGTATTGTTTGTCTTACATGGTATATTGTAGTGAGTGATAGTGCATCCTAAGCCCCGTTATTGTTTGTTTGCATGGTATAATGTAGTGAGTGATAGTGCATACTAAGCCCCAGTATTGTTTGTATTGCGTAGTACTAATGTAGGGAGTGATAGTGCATACCAAGCCCCAGTAATGTTTGTCATGCATGGCACTAATGTAGTGAGTGATATTGCATACTAAGCCCCAGTATTGTTTGTCTTGCATGGCACTAATGTAGTGAGTGAGAGTGCATACTAATCCATAGTATTGTTTGTCTTGCATGGCATCAATGTAGTGAGTGATAGAGCATACTAATCCACAGTATTGTTAGTCTTAATTGGTTTAGTGTAGTGAGTGATAGTGCATACTGAGCCCCACTTTTGTTTGTATTGCGTGGTACTAATGTAGGGAGTGATAGTGCATACTAAGCCCACTATTGTTTGTCTTGCATGGCACTAATGTGGAGAGAGATAGTGCATACTAAGCCCCAGTATTGTTTGTCTTGCATGGCACTATTGTAGTAAGTGATAGTGCATACTAAGCCACAATATTGTTTGTCTTGCATAGCACTAATATAGGGAGTGATAGTGCATACTAAGCCCAGTATTGTTTGTCTGGCATGGCACTAATGTAGTGAGTGACAGTGCATACTAAGCCCCAGTATTGTTTGTCTTGCTTAGCACTAATGCAGTAAGTTAGAGTGCATACTAAGCCCCAGTATTGTTTGTCTTGCATGGTACTAATGTAGTGAGTGATAGTGTATACTAAGACCCAGTATTGATTGTCTTGCATGACACTAACTTAGTGAGTGATATTGCATACTAAGCTTCAGTATTGTTTGTCTTGCATGGCACTAATGTAGTGAGTGAAAGTGCATAGTAAACCCCTGTATTATTTGTCTTGCATGGCACCAACTTAGTGAGTGATATTGCATACTAAGCCCCAGTATTGTTTGTCTTGCATGGCACTAATGTAGTGACTGATAGTGCATATTAAGCCCCAGTATTGTTTGTCTTGCACGACACAAATTAAGGGAGTGGTAGTGCATACTAAGCCCCAGTATTAATTGTCATGTATGGTATAATGTAGTGAGTGATAGTGCATACTAAGCCCCAGTATTGTTTGTCTTGCATGGTATAATGTAGTGAGTGATAGTGCATCCTTAGCCTCATTATTGTTTGTCTTGCATAGTATAATGTAGTTAGTGATAGTGCATACTAAGCCCAAGTATTGTTTACCTTGCATTGTGTAATGTTGTGAGTGATAGTGCATACTAAGCCCCAGTAATGTTTGTCTTGCATGGCACTAATGTAGTGAGTAGTGAATGATAGTGCATACTAAGCTCCTGTATTGTTTGTCTTGCATGGCACTAACTTAGTGAGTGATAGTGCATACTAAGCCCCAGTATTGTTTGTCATGCATGGTATAATGTAGGGAGTGATAGTGCATCCAAAGCCCTATTCTAGTTTGTTTTGCATGGTATAATGTAGTGAGTGATAGTGCACAATAAGCCTCAGATTGCTTGTCTTGCATTGTGTAATGTAGTGAGTGATAGTGCATACTAATCACCAGTATTGTTTGTCCTGCATGGTAGAATGTAGTGAGTGATAGTGCACACTAAGCCCCAGTATTGTTTGTATTGCATGGCACTAATGTAGTGAGTGATAGTGCATACGAAGCCCCAGTATTGTTTGTTTTGCATGGCACTAATGTAGTGAGTGAAAGTGCATACTAAGCCCCAGTATTGTTTGTTTTGAATGGCATTAATGTAGTGAGTGATAGTGCATACTAAGCCCAGTAATGTTTGTCTAGCATGGCACTAATGTAGTGAGTGATAGTGTATACTAAGCCCCAGAATTGTCTGTATTGCATGGCACTAATGTATTGAGTGATAGTGCGTTCTAAGCCCCGTATTGTTTGTTTGCATGGCATTAATGTAGTGATTGATAGTGCATACTAAGCCCCAGAATTGTTTGTATTGCATGACACTAATGTAGTGAGTGATAGTGCATACTAAGCCCCTGTATTGTTTGTTTGCATGACATTAATGTAGTGAGTGATAGTGCATACTAAGCTCCAGTATTATTTGTTTCGCATGGAGCAAATGTAGTGAGTGACAGTGCATACTAAGCCCCAGTATTGTTTGACTTGCATGGCACTAATGTAGTGAGTGATAGTGCATACTAAGCCCCAGAACTATCTGTATTGCATGGCACTAATGTATTGAGTGATAGTGCGTACTAAGCCTCGTATTGTTTGTTTGCATGGCATTAATGTAGTGAGTGATAGTGCACACTAAGCCCCAGAATTGTCTGTATTGCATGGCACTAATGTAGGGAGTGGTAGTGCATATTAAGCCCCTGTATTGTTTGTTTGCATGGCATTAATGTAGTGAGTGATAGTGCATACTAAGCCCCAGTATTATTTGCCTTGCATGGTACTAATGCAGTGAGTGATAGTGCATACTAAGAACCAGTATTGTTTGTCTTGCATGGCACTAATGTAGTGAGTGATAGTGCATACTAAGCCCCAGTAATGTTTGTCTTGCATGACACTAATGTAGTGAGTGAAAGTGCATACTAAACCCCAGTATTGTTTGTCTTGCATGGTATAATGTAGTGAGTTTTAGTGCATACTAAGACCCTGTATTGTTTGTCATGCATGGTATAATGTAGTGAGTGATAGTGCATACTAAGCCCCAGTATTGTTGGTCTTGCATGGCACTAATGCAGTGGGTGATAATGTAATCTAAGCCCCAGTATTGTTTGTCTTGCATGGCACTAACTAAGTGAGTGATAGTGCATACTAAGCCCCAGTATTGTTTGACAGGCATGGTATAATGTAGGGAGTGATAGTGCATACTAAGCCCCAGTATTGTTTGTCTTACATGGTATATTGTAGTGAGTGATAGTGCATCCTAAGCCCCATTCTTGTTTGTTTTGCATGGTATAATAATGTGAGTGATAGTGCATAATAAGCCCCAGATTGCTTGTCATGCATTGTGTAATGTAGTGAGTGATAGTGCATACTAATCCCCCGTATTGTTTGTCCTGCATGGTAGAATGTAGTGAGTGATAGTGCACACAATGCCCCAGTATTGTTTGTATTGCATGGCACTAATGTAGTGAGTGATAGTGCATACGAAGCATGACACTAATGTAGTGAGTGATAGTGCATACTAAGCCCCAGTATTGTTTGTTTTGCATGGCATTATTGTAGTGAGTGATAGTGCATACTAAGCCCCAGAATTGTCTGTATTGCATGGCACTAATGAATTGAGTGATAGTGCATACAAAGCCCCGCATTGTTTGTTTGCATGGCATTAATGTAGTGAGTGATAGTGCATACTAAGCCCAAGAATTGTCTGTATTGCATGGCACTAATGTAGTGAGTGATAGTGCATACTAAGCCCCCGTATTGTTTGTTTGCAGAGCATTAATGTAGTGAGTGATAGTGCATACTAAGCCCCAGTATTATTTGTCTCGCATGGCACAAATGAAGTGAGTGATAGTGCATACTAAGCCCCAGTATTGTTTGACTTGCATGACACTAATGTAGTGAGTGATAGTGCACACTAAGCCCCAGAATTGTCTGTATTGCATGGCACTAATGTATTGAGTGATAGTGCGTACTAAGCCCCGTATTGTTTGTTTGCATGGCATTAATGTAGTGAGTGATAGTGCATACTAAGCCCCAGAATTTTCTGTATTGCATGGCACTAATGTAGGGAGTGATAGTGCATATTAAGCCCCTGTATTGTTTATTTGCGTGGTACTAATGTAGGGAGTGATAGTGCATACTAAGCCCCACTATTGTTTGTCTTGCATGGCACTAATGTAGAGAGAGATAGTGCATACTAAGCCCCAGTATTGTTTGTATTGCGTGGTACTAATGTAGGGAGTGATAGTGCATACTAAGCCCCAGCATTGTTTGTCTTGCATGGCACTAATGTAGTGAGAGATAGGGCATACTAAGCCCCAGTAATGTTTGTCTTGCATGGGACTAATATAGTGAGTGATAGTGCCCACTAAGCCCCAGTATTGTTTGTCTTGCATGGCACAAACGTATTGAGTGATAGTGCATACTAAGCCCCAGTATTGTTTGTCTTGCATGACACTAATGTAGTGAGTGATAGTGCATACTAAGCTCCAGTATTGTTTGTCTTGTATGGCATAATGTAGTTAGTGATAGTGCATACTAAGACCGAGTATTGTTTGTCCTGCATGGTATAATGTAGTGAGTGATAGTGTATACTTAGCCCCAGTATTGTTTGTCTTGCATGGCACTAATGTAAGGAGTGATAGAGCATACTAAGCCCCAGTATTGTTTGTCTTGCATGGTATAATGTTGTAAGTGATAGTGTATTCCAAGCCCATATATTTTTCGTCTTGCACGGCACTAATGTAGTGAGTGATAGTGCATATTGTGCCCCAGTATTGTTTGTCTTGCATGACACAAATTTAGGGAGTGATAGTGCATACTAAGCCCCAGTATTGTTTGTCTTGCATGGCACTAATGTAGTCAGTGATAGCGCATACTAAGCCCCAGTATTGTTTTTGTTTCCTTGCATGGCACCAATGTAGCCAGTGATAGTGCATACGAAGCCCCAGAATTTTTTGTCTTGCATTGTGTAATGTTATGAGTGATAGTGCATACTAAGCCCCAGTATTGTTTGTCCTGCATGGTAGAATGTAGTGAGTGATAGTGCAAACTAAGCCCCAGTATTGTTTGTCTTGCATGGCACTAATGTAGTGAGTGATAGTGCATACTAAGCCCCAGTATGGTTTGTTTTGCATGGCACTAATGTAGTGAGTGTTAGTGCATACTAAGCCCCAGTATTGTTTGTTTTGCATGGCACTTATGTAGTGAGTGATAGTGCATACTAAGCCCCAGTAATGTTTGTCTTGCATGGGACCAATATAGTGAGTGATAGTGCATACTAAGCCCCTGTATTGTTTGTCTTCTATGGTATAATGAAGTGAGTGATAGTGCATACTAAGCCCCTGTATTGTTTGTATTGCATGGTATAATGTAGGGAGTGATAGTGCATACTAAGCCCCAGTAATGTTTGTCTTGCATGGTATATTGTAGTGAGTGATAGTGCATCCTAAGCCCCATTCATGTTTGTCTTGCATGGTATAATGTAGTGAGTGATAGTAGATAATAAGCCCCAGTATTGCTTGTCTCGCATTGTGTAATGTAGTGAATGATAGTGCATACTAAGCCCCAGTATTGTTTGTCTTGCATGGCACTAATGCAGTGAGTGATAGTGCATATCAAGCCCCTGTATTGTTTGTCTTGCATTGCACAAATGTAGGGAGAGCTAGTGCATACTAAGCCCCAGTATTGTTTGTCTTGCAGGGCACTAATAGAGTCAGTGATAGTGCATAGCAAGCCCCAGTTTTGTTTGTCTTGCATGGTATAATGTAGTGAGTGATAGTGCATACTAAGCCCCATTATTGTTTGTCTTACATGGTATAATGTAGTGAGTGATAGTGCATACTAAGTCCCGGTATTGTTTGTTTTGCATGGCATTAATGTAGATAGTGATAGTGCATACTAAGCCCCAGTAATGTTTGTCTTGCATGGCACTAATGTAGTGAGTGATAGTGCATACTAAGCCCCAGAATTGTCTGTATTGCATGGCACTAATGTATTGAGTGATAGTGCGTACTAAGCCCCGTATTGTTTGTTTGCATGGCATTATTGTAGTGATTGATAGTGCATACTAAGCCCCAGAATTGTCTGTATTGCATGGCACTAATGTAGTGAGTGCTAGTGCATACTAAGCCCCTGTATTGTTTGTTTGCATGGCATTAATGTAGTGAGTGATAGTGCATACTAAGCCCCAGTATTATTTGTTTCGCATGGAACAAATGTAGTGAGTGATAGTGCATACTAAGCCCCAGTATTGTTTGACTTGCATGGCACTAATGTAGTGAGTTATAGTGCATACTAAGCCCCAGAATTGTCTGTATTGCATGGCACTAATGTATTGAGTGATAGTGCGTACAAAGCCCCGTATTGTTTGTTTGCATGGCATTAATGTAGTGAGTGATAGTGCATACTAAGCCCCAGAATTGTCTGTATTGCATGGCACTAATGTAGTGAGTGATGGTGCATATTAAGCCCCTGTATTGTTTGTTTGCATGGCATTAATGTAGTGAGTGATAGTGCATACTAAGCCCCTGTATTGTTTGTCTTGCATGGTATAATGTAGTGAGTTTTAGTGCATACTAAGACCAAGTATTGTTTGTCATGCATGGTATAATGTAGTGAGTGATAGTGCATACTAAGCCCCAGTATTGTTTGTCTTGCATGGCACTAATGCAGTGAGTGATAATGTATTGTAAGCCCCAGTATTGTTTGTCTTGCATGGCACTAACTTAGTGAGTGATAGTGCATACTAAGCCCCAGTATTGTTTGTCAGGCATGGTATAATGTAAGGAGTGATAGTGCATACTAAGCTTCAGTATTGTTTGTCTTGCATAGTATATTGTAGTGAGTGATAGTGCATCCTAAGCCCCATTTTTGTTTGTTTTGCATGGTATAATTTATTGAGTGATAGTGCATAATAAGCCCAAGATTGCTTGTCTTGCATTGTGTAATGTAGTGGGTGATAGTGCATACTAATCACCTGTGTCGTTTGTCTTGCATTATAGAATGTAGTGAGTGATAGTGCACACTAAGCCCCAGTATTGTTTGTATTGCATGGCACCAATGTAGTGAGTGATAGTGCATACGAAGCATGGCACAAATGTAGTGAGTGATAGTGCATACAAAGCATCAGTATTGTTTGTTTTGCATGGCATTTATGTAGTGTTTGATAGTGCATACTAATCCCCAGCAATGTTTGTCTTGCATGGCACTAATGTAGTGAGTGATAGTGCATACTAAGCCCCAGAATTGTTTGTTTTGCATGGCACTAATTTATTGAGTGATAGTGCGTACTAAGCCCCGTATTGTTTGTTTGCATGGCAGTAATGTAGTGAGTGATAGTGCATATTAAGCCCCAGAATTGTCTGTATTGCATGGCACTAATGTAGTGAGTGATAGTGCATATTAAGCCCCTGTATTGTTTGTTTGCATGGCATTAATGTAGTGAGTGATAGTGCATACTAAGCCCCAGTATTATTTGTCTTGCATGGTACTAATGAAGTGAGTGATAGTGCATACTAAGAACCAGTATTGTGTGTCATGCATGACACTAGTGTAGTGAGTGATAGTGCATACTTAGCCTCAGTAATGTTTGTCTTACATGGCACTAATGTAGTAAGTGATAGTGCATACTAAGCCCCAGTATTGTTTGTCTTGCATGGTATAATGTAGTGAGTTTTAGTGCATACTAAGACCCAGTATTGTTTGTCATGCATGGTATAATGTAGTGAGTGATACTGCACACTAAGCCCCAGTATTGTTTGTCTTACATGGTATATTGTAGTGAGTGATAGTGCATTCTAAGCCCCGTTATTGTTTGTTTTGCATGGTATAATGTAGTGAGTGATAGTGCATACTAAGCCCCAGTATTGTTTGTCTTCCATTGTGTAATGTAGTGAGTGATAGTGCAAACTAATCCCCAGTATTGTTTATTCTGCATGGTAGAATGTAGTGAGTGATAGTGCATACTAAACCCCAGTATTGTTTGTATTGCGTGGTACTAATGTAATGAGTGATATTGCATACTAAGCCCCAGTATTGTTTGTCTTGCATGGCACTAATGTAGTGAGTGCGAGTGCATACTAAGCCTTAGTATTAAGTGTCTTGCATGGCATCAATGTAGTGAGTGATAGAGCATACTAATCCACAGTATTGTTAGTCTTAATTGGTATAATGTAGTGAGTGATAGTGCTTACTGAGCCCCACTATTGCTTGTATTGCGTGGTACTAATGTAGGGAGTGATAGTGCATACTAAGCCCCACTATTGTTTGTCTTGCATGGCACTAATGTAGAGAGAGATAGTGCATACTAAGCCCCAGTATTGTTTGTATTGCGTGGTACTAATGTAGTGAGTGATAGTGCATACTAAGCCCCAGTAATGTTTGTCTTGCATGGCCCTTATGTAGTGAGTGATAGTTTATACTAAGCCCCAGTATTGTTTGTTTTGCATGGCGCTAATGTAGTGAGTGATAGTGCATACTAATCCCCAGTATTGTTTGTCCTGCATGGTAGAATGTAGTGAGTGAGAGTGCACACTAAGCCCCAGTATTGTTTGTCTTGCATGGCACTAATGTAGTGAGTGATAGTGCATACGAAGCCCCAGTATTGTTTGTTTTGCATGGCACTAATGTAGTGAGTGATAGTGCACACTAAGCCCCAGTAATGTTTGTCTTGCATGGCACAAATGTAGTGAGTGAAAGTGCATACTAAGCCCCAATAATGTTTGTCTTGCATGGCACCAATGTAGTGAGTGATAGTGCATACTAAGCCCCAGTATTGTTTGCCTTGCATGGTATAATGAAGTGAGTGATAGTGCATACTAAGCCCCAGTATTGTTTGTCTCGCATGACACAACTGTAGTGAGTGATAGGGCATACTAAGCCCCAGTATTGTTTGACTTGCATAGCACTAATGAAGTGAGTGATAGTGCATACTAAGCCCCAGAATTGTCTGTATTGCATGGCACTAATGTAGTGAATGATAGTGCGTACTAAGCTCCGTATTGTTTGTTTGACTGGCATTAATGTAGTGAGTGATAGTGCATACTAAGCCCCAGAATTGTCTGTATTGCATGGCACTAATGTAGTGAGTGATAGTGCATACTAAGCTCCTGTATTGTTTGTTTGCATAACATTAATGTAGTGAGTGATAGTGCATACTGAGCCCCAGTATTATTTGTCTTGCATGGAACTAATGTAGTGAGTGATAGTGCATACTAAGATCCAGTATTGTTATTCTTGCATGGCACTAATGTAGTGAGTAATATTGCATACTAAGCCCCAGTATTGTTTGTCTTGCATGGCGCTAATGTAGTGATTGAGAGCGCATACTAAGCCCCAGTTTTGTTTGTTTTGCATAGCACTAATGTAGTGAGTGATAGTGCATACTAAGACCTAGTATTGTTTGTCTTGCATGGTATAATGTAGTGAGCGATAGTGCATAGTAAGCCCCACTATTGTTTGTCTTGCATGGCACTAATGCAGTGAGTGATAGTGCATACTAAGCACCAGTATTGTTTGTCTTGCATGGCACTAATGTAGTGAGTGATAGTGCATATTGAGCTCCAGTATTGTTTGTCTTGCATGATACTAATGTAGTGAGTGATAGTGCATACTAAGCCCTAGTATTGTTTGTCTTGCATGGTATAATGTAGTGAGTTTTAGTGCATACTAAGACCCAGTATTGTTTGCCATGCATAGTATAATTTAGTGAGTGATAGTGCATACTAAGCCCCAGTATTGTTTGTCTTGCATGGCACTAATGCAGTGAGTGATAGTGTATTCTAAGCCCCAGTGTTTTTTGTCTTGCACGGCACTAACGTAGTGAGTAAAGTGCATATTAAGCCCCAGTGTAGTTTGTCTTGCATTGCACAAATGTAGGGAGTGATAGTGCATGCTAAGCCCCAGTATTGTTTGTCTTGCATGGCACTAATAGAGTCTGTGATAGTGCACAGTAAGCCCCAGTTTTATTTGTCTTGCATGGTATAATGTAGTGAGTGATAGTGCATACTAAGCCTCTATATTGTTTGTCTTACATGGTATAATGTAGTGAGTGATAGTGCATACTAAGCCCCAGAATTGTCTGTATCGCATGGCACTAATGTAGTGAGTGATAGTGCATACTAAGCTCCTGTATTGTTTGTTTGCATGGCATTAATGTAGTGAGTGATAGTGCATACTAAGCCCCAGTTTTGTTTGTCTTGCATGGTATAATGTAGTGAGTTTTAGTGCATACTAAGACCCAGTATTGTTTGTCATGCATGGTATAATGTAGTGAGTGATAGTGCATACTAAGCCCCAGTATTGTTTGTCTCACATGGTATATTGTATTGAGAGATAGTGCAGCCTAAGCCCCGTTTTTGTTTGTTTTGCATGGTATAATGTAGTGAGTGATAGTGCATACTAAGCCCCAGTATTGTTTGTCTTGCATTGTGTAATGTAGTGAGTGATAGTGCAAACTAATCCCCAGTATTGTTTGTTCTGCATGGTAGAATGTAGTGAGTGATAGTGCATACTAAACCCCAGTATTGTTTGTATTGCGTGGTACTAATGTAGGGAGTGATAGTGCACACCAAGCCCCAGTAATGTTTGTCATGCATGGCACTAATGTAATGAGTGATGTTGCATACAAAGCCCCAGTATTGTTTGTCTTGCATGGCACTAATTTAGTGAGTGCGAGTGCATACTAAGCCTTAGTATTAATTGTCTTGCATGGCATCAATGTAGTGAGTGATAGAGCATACTAATCCACTGTATTGTTAGTCTTAATTGGTATAATGTAGTGAGTGATAGTGCATACTGAGCCCCACTATTGTTTGTATTGCGTGGTACTAATGTAGGGGGTGATAGTGCATACTAAGCCCCAATATTGTTTGTCTTGCATGGCACTAATGTAGTGAGAAATAGTGCATACTAAGCCCCAGTATTGTTTGTATTGCGTGGTACTAATGTAGGGAGTGAAGTGCATACCAAGCCCCAGTTATGTTTGTTTTGCATGGCACTAATGTAGTGAGTGATAGTGCGTACTAAGTCCCAGTTTTGTTTGTCTTGCATGGCACTTATGTAGTATGTGATAGTGCATACTAAGCCCCAGTATTGTTTGTCTTGCATGGCCCTAATGTAGTGAGTGATAGTGCATACTAAGCCCCAGTATTGTTTGTTTTGCATGGCGCTAATGTAGTGAGTGATAGTGCATACTAATCCAACGTTTTGTTTGTCCTACATGGTAGAATGTAGTGAGTGATAGTGCACACTAAGCCCCAGTATTGTTTGTCTTGCATGGCACTAATGTGGTGAGTGATAGTGCATACGAAGCCCCAGTATTGTTTGTTTTGCCTGGCACTAATGTAGTGGGTGATAGTGCATACTAAGCCCCAGTAATGTTTGTCTTGCATGGCCCTGATGTAGTGAGCGATAGTGCATACTAAGCCCCAATAATGTTTGTCTTGCATGGCACCAATGTAGTGAGTGATAGTGCATACTAAGCCCCAGTATTGTTTGCCTTGCATGGTATAATGAAGTGAGTGATAGTGCATACTAAGCCCCAGTATTGTTTGTCTCGCAAGACACAACTGTAGTGAGTGATAGTGCATACTAAGCCCCAGTATTGTTTGACTTGCATGGCACTAATGTAGTGAGTGATAGTGCATACTATGCCCCAGAATTATCTATATTGCATGGCACTAATGTAGTGAATGATAGTGCGTACTAAACTCCGTATTGTTTGTTTGACTGACATTAATGTAGTGAGTAATATTGCATACTAAGCCCCAGTATTGTTTGTCTTGCATGGCGCTAATGTAGTGATTGAGAGCGCATACTAAGCTCCAGTTTTGTTTGTTTTGCATGGCACTAATGTAGTGAGTGATAGTGCATACTAAGACCTAGTATTGTTTGTCTTGCATGGTATAATGTAGTGAGTGACAGTGCATACTAAGCCCCACTATTGTTTGTTTTGCATGGCACTAATGTAGTGAGTGATAGTGCATACTGAGCACCAGAATTGTTTGTCTTGCATGGCACTAATGTAAGGAGTGATAGTGCATACTAAGCCCAAGTATTGTTAGTTTTTGTGGCACTAATGAAGTTACTGATATTGCATACTAAGCCCCAGTATTAATTGTCTGGCATGACACTAATGTAAAAGTGATAGTGCATACTAAGCCCAAGTATTGTTTGTCTTGCATGGCACTAATGCAGTGAGTGATAGTGCATACTAAGCACCAGTATTGTTTGTCCTGCATGGCACTAATGTAGTGAGTGATAGTGCATACTGAGCTCCATTATTGTTTGTCTTGCATGATACTAACGTAGTGAGTGATAGTGCATACTAAGATCTAGTATTGTTTGTCTTGCATTGTATAATGTAGTGAGTTTTAGTGCATACTAAGACCCAGCATTGTTTGTCATGCATGGTATAATGTAGTGAGTGATAGTGCATACTAAGCCGACGTATTGTTTGTCTTGCATGGCACTAATAGAGTCAGTGATAGTGCATAGTAAGCCCCAGTTTTATTTATCTTGCATGGTATAATGTAGTGAGTGATAGTGAATACTATGCCTCAGTATTGTTTGTCTTACATGGTATATTGTAGTGAGTGATAGTGCATCCTAAGCCCCGTTATTATTTGTTTTGCATGGTATAATGTAGTGAGTGATAGTGCGTACTAAGCCCCAGAATTGTCTGTATTGCATGGCACTAATGTAGTGGGTGATAGTGCGTACTAAGTCCCAGTTTTGTTTGTCTTGCATGGCACTAATGTAGTAAGTGATAGTGCATACTAAGCCCCAGTATTGTTTGTTTTGCATGGCACTAATGTAGTGAGTGATAGTGCATACTAAGACCCAGTATTGTTTGTCTTACATGGTATAATGTAGTGATTGATAGTGCATACTAAGCCCAGTATTGTTTGTCTTGCATGGCACTAATATTGAGAGTGATAGTGCATACAAAGCCCCAGTATTGTTTATCTTGCATGGCACTAACGTAGGGAGTGAAATTGCATACTAAGCCCCAGTATTGTTTGTCTTACATGACACTAATGTAGTGAGTGATAGTGCATACTAAGCTCCAGTATTGTTTGTCTTGCATGGCATAATGTAGTTAGTGATAGTGCATACTAACACCCAGTATTGTTTGTCTTGCATGGTATAATGTAGTGAGTGATAGTGTATACT
>SDVV010004416.1:7202-20225 GCA_016164225.1 Gammarus roeselii
GGGGGGGGGGGGGGGGGGGGGGGGGGAGCGCCGGGAAGGGAAGAATCAAAGGTAAGAAATGTTTGTACCAATTGTCCTAGCATCTGATTGATACAACCAAACCGAGAAATTTACCTAAACTTGTAGTCAGTGTCTCTCAATCTGTGAAGAATTGATTAATATCATGCTAATGTTTTATATATTGTGAATAAGATTTAAATGTATATTGATGTAAACCAGGAATTGTGAAACTTATACATTTATGTTTCTCAGTGTGATTCTCAATGTCAGTCAATACAAGTTAACACCTCCAGGTGTGCTGGTTTAGGGTTCCAGCATTTAAATGTCCCCTGGGCTAGACATGAGTTTCATGCAGGCTCATGGGTGGAGACGTGCTGCCCAAATTTTTGTAAAATTAATACAACTAAGCCTCCATTCAAAATTTCTTATGTTTTCCTGAACAGGGTATAGCTGCACTCTCCCTATAGTTGAACTGGTTCTCAAGATGTCACAGTTCAATTATTTTTCTAATTACATTGGTACTTCCTTTTTCCTGATATCCAGCCACCCATGCATCTCAGTCAGTAACCTCAGCACCAAAACCTCAGTAACCAACAATTTTAACAGTGAATTTTTTAAATTGTTCCTCAAGTTAATCCTATTATTACAGTATCAGCAATAGCAAACATTCACCAAATAAAGTTCAGTTCTAGCTTGTTTCTTTTATGCTCCAAGTTACTTGAAGTCTGTTTTCCCTAAGTGGACAACGAGTTTGTCCCACCCGGGTTGTAGTAGGGTAAAAACCTAATAGTGAATTATCATGTATTTATTAATAAATTATTTGTCTTTCATACAGTGCTAATTTTGATTTTCATTTTGCTCTAATTTTCTGATTTTTGTTTTAGAGTAAGGAAAATACTTCTGATAGTGAGGTGACATTGACTTCAGTGTGCTGGAGGGCCTTGGCACTCTTATCTGATGTACAGTGCAGTGAATGTGCAATTGAAGTACCTCATCCCAGGATATTGAATCGACCTGCTCTGAAGATTTGGCAGGTGAGTTAATCCCATTCACCTGCCAGTAGTACTGTGAGGTTTTGACCTCTTATTGAGGATTGGCATTATCTGGGGAGGTTCTTGGTTGTGGTATCTTGCCAGGAGCAGACCACATGATGGAGCTCCCTGGTTGCTGTTTTGTCTTTTGGGACATGGGAGGGTGTGGTGTCTTCAAACTGTCTGTATACATGTGTGAAGATGCTGTAAATTATTACATTAGCTTTTAGTGTTGTTTAGTGAATACAAAAAGGTTCATGAGTACTACTATATCAACTTTTGGGGTATTTTATATATAAACCGCGTGTTGGAAATAATTGTGGGTCTAACTATTTCGTTCAAATCAGTGTTGAAGAGTGTTAATGGTGGGAGTGGTTCTGTGTTGAAGTTGTGAAATCAGTTGGATATGCATTAAGATCTTGGTCGTTGAGGCATTTATTGTGAAATTTAATCAAAAGATGGGTATTATATACATTTAAGAGAAGCATTGTCATAGTGGATTTACTCTTCTTGCATTGAAGCTTGCTCTGCGATAAATATTATAAGGATAAAGTAAGGTTGATCATTATGCGCACTATGTGAAGGTAAACGTTGGCAAAACAATGTTAGAGTGTTGGCAGTATTGTTGCTGGATGTCTGGTGCCTGCAATGCTTGTGTGTGTGTGTGCTGTGGGTAAGCTAGTGGTGTTACGATTCACTTGTTGTAGCTTATTCCTTGACTCATCTCCGCCAGTGGGGATACGGGCTTCCATCTGCCTTGTGGTCTACCTGAAAGCCATCAGTGGAGAGTTGCTACTTCCCCTGTTGTGCAATTATATTAATGGTAGTTCCCTGAGTAGCAATGCAGGCTGTAGGGTGTGTAATATGTGATCCTATGTTCTTTGAAGTGTTTCATACTGTCATAAAACTACACGCGCTTTCCTTTCTGTTCATTAGTTATACATGTTTTCTTCACCAGAGTTGGCTAGGTGCTTTTGCCGCCCTCTAGTGCTGCTTGGTTGTAGCTGTCCATGGCGCCAGCTCACTATCTGGGGCATGGTGATTAGCTACCTGAATCTATTATTTATTGATTTGTATATCTACTTTTGTTTACACTGTCAATATTTACTATGCAATAATAAGGAAGCAATAAATTGGTTCTTCATTATTAAAATAAAGTAAGGTTGATCATTATGCGCAATATGTGAAGGTAAACGTAGGCACTGAGATGTGTGGGTATTCCAGATGAACTGTTAGATTGGATTAGTAATTTTCTGATAAGGAGGCAAATGTGTGTTTCTGTGGGGGGAGTTGTCAGTGACTTCCGAGAGGTGACAAGTGGTGTGCCTCAGGGTTCAATGCTGGGTCTGCTCTTGTTCCTGATATATGTCAATCATGTTGCTGCAGGTGTGGCTTGTGAGTGGAAGGCCTTTGCTGACAACTTCAAACTTTTTTTGAGTTTCCCTTGCACTTGAGCTTGTCGATTTGAGCTTGTCGATTCCTTCAGGGACTTAGGAGTGCTTGTTGCCTCAAGGCTGCAATCCCATCTCTACGTGAGGAGTGTTGTGAGAAAGGCTTCCACTCTGGCGACCAGTCTGCTCTGCTCTACTGTCAATAGGAGTTTTGTTCTCATGGTGCCTTTGTTTGTTACTCATATAAGACCCATCTTGGACTACTGCTCATGTGTGTGGAAAGTGGGATATTTGGGGGATCTGATATTGTTGGAGTCTGCGCAGAGGAGGTGGACCAGGGAGATGGATGGGCTGGGTGGAGTGGACTAAGGTGAGCAGCTCAAAGCAATGCAGTTGTTTTCTGTGAGGGGGAGGTTGTTGCGTTCTGATCTTGTGAAGTGTTGGAAGATTTTCCATTGTTCTGTTGATTCGGGTTCGTCTGCTCTGTTTGAGAGAGCTCCGGATGTTGGCATACGTGGGCATTCTTTCAAGCTGGTGGTTCCTTGCTGTCAGACGGACTATAAACACAGATTCTTTTATTCTTGCTGTGTGCAGATTTGGAACCGGCTGCCAGCTGATGTGGTGCAGTGAGATTCACTTTGCAGCTTCAAGAGGGCCCTGGCGGAGGAATTTGGGGCAGTGTTGTATGAGTTTTGCTGGACTCGATTAGATGTGATATTGTGACTTTGTTTGTGTTGCTGACAGTTGTGTGCAATTGTTGACTGTCCTCATTGTTTTTTTTTTTTGGACCTATTGAGCGCATTCCGACCAGCGTCCTGCTGCAGTGCTTGTACCGTGCTGTTCTTTTTGATTGCTGGCGCGCTGAGGTGTACTGCCTTCCATGCCTGCATGTTCTGTTGGCAGGGCTGTTGGGGCTGTGGGGGGCTGCAAAGGTGAGATACAAAGAGGAAGAGGGGAGGAAGTGTCTGTAAACTGAAATGGGGAAGATGGAGGGATTGTATTTAGCAGTATAGTGCAGCAAAAATCAATAGACACAGAGCTGGGAAATAAATTTAGAGTTTAACGTGGGCACAACAAGAAGGTGGGTGAAAATAGTATAACCCTGAGACATCTCCCTTTTGAGGTACAAATTACTCCCATGTTAGAGATATGATGGTTGATCTCTTGGCAGTAACAATGTTGGGATCCTGTTTGGAAAGCTTTCAAGAGGTTATGTTGAATTTCAGATAGTGGTTGATCTATTTGTAGTCACATCAGTTCTGCCAAGAAACTGAGCGCAGTTACGGTTAGAAATGGTGCTCTAATTGCACCTTCATCCTCCCTCAGATGATGGTCAATCTATTAGTAAACTTCAACTTAGTAAAAACTCAGATACATCTACAATTCTTAGCTTTGAGCGTGGCAACAGAGCGTGGTGGTGTGGTTGAATTTCTCTCTTTGGTCAGCATACACCCTCTAAGCAAAACTTTCCTTTCATGAGCTGATTCTACATTTTTGTTGCCAACATGCAGACTGCACAAATTGTGGGCTATGTGGAGACCGCACAAAATAGGTTGCAAATTAAACTAGTTTGTTCAGTAAATGTTTAATAGAAATATAAAATGTATTATGACTTTTTTGGAAAATTGTGCTATTGCTTTGTAATCGAATGCAGTTTCATTGACAGATGGGAGAAATATTTCATAATACATTCAACATGTGAAATAGCCAAGCCCAAGTGAATTGAGCTTGTTAGAGCATTCTGCAATACAAGTAGCTTGCAATAGTTTTAACATTTACAAAATTGATGTGAAGCAATTGTGCCTAAAACTGTCACAGATGAAGGTTTTAGTCAAACTGTGTTGAGGGCAGGTGCAGCGTGGAACATGGCAACAGCGGGTAACAGCGCAGGGTAACTCACCAAAATGTTGTAAATTTATCAGTTTGACTATGGTGTGAGCGTGGCTGCTTTGTGTATTCTCCAGCCTAGACTTGAGATGAGGTGGGGTGCACTGGAGGTCTGGAGATGTTCTGGTATTCAACTAATGGGCAACTTATGGCCCATTGTTTGCAGGTTCATCTTCAGTACCCTTTGGATGTAAACCCACTTCTCTTTCAGCCTGATCAGCTGTTCTGAAACAATATCAAGTTGGTGAAAAAGGTGAGAGCGCCATGGTGGATCTCCCGCAATCCAAGGTCCTATGGCAGCACTGTTCAGCGCTTATCAACAACCCAGAATTGAACCAAGAGGACACCCAGGGTCTGGGTGGCTATTTTTAGGGGGTCAAGCCTGTAGGGGTGCTGCAGCATGCCTGAGAGTTGCAAATGAGTGGAAAAGCCAATAGGGTGCCAGCCAGAGAGCGACAAGCCCAAGGTGCGCAGTTTATACTATAGCTCAGGTGAGCCTGGTCTTAGTGGTCAAAATCGGTGTTGGTATGCGGGGAGTTGGTGTTGGACTGGCATGCTTCATGACCTTGCCACATGAATTGCTTGGGTGGGCATTTACTATTGCTTACAATTGGTGTCAGAAGTGGGATAGACCACTGCTCGACAGCCCTCGGATTTGGTTTAGTAGGGAGGGATTGTGTGTGTGGCTAACTTGTGTTTTCCCACCCTACACTTGAGATGGGCTGGAGTGTGCTGGAGGTCTGGGGATGTTCAGGTATTCATCTAACAGTCAACTAATGGCCTGTTGTTTGCAGGTTAATTTTCAGTATCCTTGGCGTGTAAACCTACTTCTGGGCAGCCTTCTGCTGTTCAGAAATAGTCTTCATTTGGTGAAAAGGGCGAGAGAGCCAAGGAGTATCCACCGCTATCCAAGGTCCTCAGAAGGGAGGCCGCCAAGGTGTGTGATGTAGCCTAGAAGTGGAGACCTGTATTTCAGCACCGTTCTGTGCTTGTCAACAACCTGGAATTGAACCCAGAGGACACCCAGGGTTTGGGTGGCTATTTTTAGAGCATAAAGCTTGCAGGAGTGCTGCCACACACCAAGAGAAGCCCAAGGGTAGAAAAGCCAGAAGGGTGCCAGCCAGAGAGCATCATGCCTGAGGCACCCAATTTTAGTCTATAGCCCAGGTGAGCCTTGTTCCAGTGGTCAAAACCTGGGTTGGCATGCGCAGAGTTGGTGTTGGATTGGCAGGCTTTATGACCTTGCCACTTGAACAGCTTTGGTGGGCATTTGCCATTGCTAACAATGGCACTTGAATGAGCAAGCCTATGTTAGTATCAATCAGGCTACCACAAATAATAGTTAGGCACAATTAATTTCTTTTAGAATGGTTAGATTGAAGATGTGTTTTACAGGCCCCTGAAAATTTGTTTCAAAAATTCAAAGTTCCACAAACTTTAATGCTATAGCTAGAGTTTTCACCCAATTTCCAATGAGATTGGAACACAGCTGAGGTATCTATCCAGTTGGCTCTTGAAGTTCAAAATGCTTGCTGTAGCTGACAGTTGTGGCACCAGTTTGATCTCACGTATTTTCAATGGCATTTGGTTGAAAAACCTGGGTGCCCGGCACATGAAGCTGTTGAATGCAATTGTTTGCATTGCCTTGCCCCTCATCAGTTTTGGCACTTAGAAGCAAAACATTCTGCTAATTCTTCCCTGGTTTCTCATGGTCACTTTCGTTACAATTTCTTCATTTAGCTACATTGACAGTGTAGCCTTCCAGAATTTTTCGAATGTTTATGACCAAGAATCTTTCAGAACGCCTTTGGATTGAGTCTA
This sequence comes from Gammarus roeselii, assembly GCA_016164225.1. Taxonomy (NCBI): domain Eukaryota; kingdom Metazoa; phylum Arthropoda; class Malacostraca; order Amphipoda; family Gammaridae; genus Gammarus; species Gammarus roeselii. The sequence continues at coordinate 13,333 of SDVV010004416.1, forward strand.
GCCTCAAGGCGTTTAGTCTGTCAAAATAGTCCATTTCCTTTACCTCCCTAATATAAGAGGTGAAGCTTCTTTGCACTGCTTCAAGTTTATTCAAATCTTTCTGCTTATGTGGAATCCAGAGAGGGGAGCAATAGTCAATGACTGGTTAGATTAGTTGTTTTCAAAGAGTCAACATTGTCCTTTTCTTTCTAGCTAGAAAGGTTCTCATGGCCCAAGAACACAGCCTTCTGCCACTGGTCTCAACCTTAGCAATTTGTTCATGGAAAGAAGCATTATTTTGCATTAGTGGGCCTAGATTACACATGCTTTTTTTTTCTTCTATAGCTGTGTTATAGCTAGAATTATATGATGTATTGGTTTTTAGGTCGGAATTTTTTCTGTATCTCAGCGGTTCAAATTTAGATTTGGTAAATTGCATATTGTTTTCACAAGCCCACTTGAAGATTTCTTTCAGATCAGTTTGCTCTTTTTCTACATCACTCAAGTCATTGACAATGCCTAGTACTCTGGTATCATCTGCAAAGCAAGAGACTGATGTACGTGGACAGCTTAGGCCTAGATCATTAGCCTATATTAAGAAAAGCAGAAGTCCAAGCACAGTGCCTTGTGGGACCCAACTAAGGATTCACGGGTGCAGAGGTTTCTCCATTCACTACCACACTTTGAGTTCTGCCTTTCAGAAAGATTTTGATCCATTTGTAAACATTCCCCTGGATACCAGTGTTTTATAGTTTTAATAACAGTATACTATGATCTACTTAGTCAAAGACCTTGGCAAAATCAAGATAAATCACATCCACCTTTGATCCATCGCACAATGCATTTATAACTTTGTCATGGTGCTCCTGTTCCAGCAGTTCTTCTGAAACAATGTTGCTTGGAGTTGAACCATTCATTTTTTTCAAGAAATTCCCTATTTGTCCTTTCATTACTATTTCAAAGATTTTGACTGCATGTGATGTTAAAGAAATTGGTCTGTAATTCAATGGGCTTGTGAGGCTGGCGGAAAGATGAGGGCATGTTTCATGGTCTGTGGGATATTGGAAGTGTCCAAAGACTTCTGCCACACAACATTTGTAAGGGTCTTGACAGTACCTGCTTGCATTGTTTCAATAGAACAGCTGGGATGTCATCTGGTCCGGATGCACTATTGCTACCTGTGTCATCAATAGCTTTTGTATTTTCAGAGATGTCAATGTTAAGATCAGTCAATGAAAATTCAGAGGCAATTCCAGGATTTGTATGAGTATGCATTGGAATACTAAATACCTATCTGTAATTCTAACTTAGCAACTCGCTCATTGCTTTGGGCCAATTTTAGTTTTAGAGGTTGAAATTTTGGGTTCATGAGCAAAGAAATATTTAGAATTTTTTGTAATTTCTGCAATAGCTTTCTTTTCATTTTCTCTTCTCTCTTGATCATGTGAACCTTTTATCTGCTTTACAATCAAGATGATGGCTTCTTCATCTTTCATGCATCTAGAAGGGTTTACCTTGTTGCAAAGTTTGTTCTGTTTTATTGCTCACTTTTTCATGAGCAATTTCCTTTCTGAATAATACTTGCTTCTTTTGGGAATTTTTCTTCTCATTAGCACATGTTGTACACACTCCTGCAACAGTATATCATCAAAGTTATCTTTGCTTCCTCCACACTGTTTGCCTGATCAATGATTGTTTCCAATCAATATTGGACAGAGATTTGTGCATATGTACCCAAATTATAACTGCACTAAGGAAGTTCAGTAGCTGGAAAGTCATGTTCCTGGAGAAGATGGTATTTACTGTGTTTCTTCTCAGCAGGTCAGCATCTAGATATATTTCAATCACATTATGATCTGATAGTGCAGTTTTAGTTATTTTAATGCTTTTTATGTGCTCAGCTGAGTTGAAAAACACTAGATCCAAGATATTGTTATTTTGTGTTGGCTCTTCAATATTTTGGGTAAGAAAATATCTATCTACTAATTTGAACAGTGTTTCAGCTTGATTTGTTGCAGCTTTGGTGTTACCTTTGCCAATGATATAGCTACCAGGTGTCCCCGTTTGATCATTATTTGACCATTTGATGAATGAAAAATTGAAGTCACCACAGAGGAAGATTTTAAATTCAGTTTGAACAATGTTCGACATGTATGTCTGTAAGATTCTGAGCCCATCTTCAATTAGTACAAGCTTGCAGTTTGGTGGTCTATACACTATAATTATTATGGTTTACAGCTTTTCAACTTCAACAGCAAAACACTCGCAGTAATCATTGGAAAATTTCAACTCTTTGCAGCTTCCAAGACACTCTTTCACATAGACTCCAACACCACCACATTTTCTATTTGTGCGGTCACTTCTGAAAAAGTGTTATTTTTCATAGCGTCGACCAGGGACACTCCCCACGGTCGGAAACAAGGGGTGACTTCCCCCACCCCCCTTTTGGGCACCAAGACGTCAGAAATGTCACCGTTTGACTACGGGGCTTGAAAAAGCAGATCTTTCTTGGTAGGTATCAGCTACTTATAGAAATTCGATACGTGCACAGAATTTATGAAAAATGGCCAAAGTGAAGGTGTGTTTTTCAGGTCCCTGATAATTATGTTGTGGAAAAATTGACGTTCCGCAAACTTTAATGCTGTGTTTAGAGTTCCAATTAGATTAGAACCAAATTTGGTGGTGATACTCGGAATATAACGTAGTTCGTTGCGAAGGAAGAGTTTTGAAAAAGAAATGTAAGCTTTTGTAGATATTTACAAATACACAACTGCAGGGAATTGTCCCAGGTGAAAAAACGATTGGGGGTGATTCCCCGCACCTATTTTGTTATTAAATATCTTGCTTTTTCTTCAATGAAAGGTACTTAAATGCAATTTTTTGCACATACAATGACATCTGGAAGCGATTGATTTTAATTTTCTTAAAAGTTGGCCATTTAAACGTCAACTCACTAGCTAATAAAGTTGATGTTATCTCAAATTTACTTGTGAAGCAGGGTATTCATGTGTTGGCTGTTAGTGAGACGTGGTTGTTGCCTTCTGTTGCATTATCCTTCATCAACATTGCTGACTACAGTTCAGTCAGGGGAGACACGGATGGCACAGCTCGGAAGCATGGATCGCTGCTGTACCTGAATAAGGACATATAATTTTTTGTGTTTGAGGTGACCATTTCTAATGTGGTATTTGTGCACCTAATTGATTCTGACTTGTGGATTATAGCTGTTTATCGGCCTCCTTCTTATACAATTTTAGAGAATACCGGCTTGACAAACTTTTCACTGAACTTTTGCCCTGGCAAGGAGATGATCATTGCAGGTGATTTTAATTTACCAACAATAGACTGGGTTCTTGGACCTTATTGGTGGCTACATCTGACCAATTGACATGCAATTTTTAGACTTTCTCATCTCTTGGACTTTTGCAGTGGGTAAGAGAGCCTACTTTTTTACTCTGACAATATACTGGATCTTCTTCTTACATCTGAGGATGATCGTATTGGTGAGGTGTTTGTGTTGCCGCCACTGCCTTGCTGCCAGCATTCTCCTGTTGTGTTGGAGTATATCTTCATTGGGGAGGGGCTGGAGCGCGTGGCTGTGGGGGAGATGTATTTGGCACAGGGGGAATTATGGCAGATGTTTGGAGGCTCTGTCCCAGATTGACTGGGAGCTAGAATTTACCTTTTCTTTGGTCTCTTACCTTTGCAGCCAAAGCCAGGACACCAACACGCTGCAGAAGAACCCGCCCCAACCTAAACAAACTCAAGCAGAATATCACCCAAAAACTCTGCAAGCAACCTCTTGAATGCAGCCAGGGAATCTGACTCCACCACAAAACTCGGGAGGCTGTTACACAACTGAACACATCATGCTCCAAAGAATCTCCTCTTGATGTCCGTATTACAAGCCGGCATCAAAAGCTTATAGGGATGGCTCTGAGTTCTTGCATCAGGAGCTCTCCAAAAAATACCCCCAAGGTCGGCGCCACCATCCAACCTGCAGATGATCCTCCAGTATTTAATAAGGTCCACCCTGAGAAACCTTCCTTTTATAGAAAATAAGCAAAATAAATAAAATAAAAATAAGCCAAGTTGCTTCAGTCTGGAAAAGTAATCCAACTCAGCAAGACCATCCACATTTCTTGTCCATCTCCTCTGCACAGACTCAAGCAATCTCAAATCCCCAAGAAGACCCACATTCCACACTGACGAACAATAATCCATGAGAGGCCTGATGTGCATCACAAAGAGGAACACCATGAAGTGAGGACTACGGCAAACGGTGGATCTCAGCAGGCTGCTGGCCAATCCGGAAGCCTTACCTACCACCTCTCTGACATGATGGTGGAATTTCAGTTTTACATCAACCACCACACCAAGGTCCCTGTGGGATTGAACAAACATCAATGGAATCCCACTCAAGAAGTACTGAGCCAGCGGATTCTCATTAGTCCACTTGGCAAACCAACGAGCGAACCTCAACACCACACACTTCTCCGAGTTCAACCTCAAGTTCCAAGACGAGGCAACCGCGCCAACTGTATCCAAATCGGACTGCAGACTTGACACACCAGCAACCGCAGTCTGTCTTGTTGTACCACATTGATAAGTTCATACATCTCATGCCTGTTTGTTCTGGCCCCCCATGGGCCATGAGGGCGCCCCCTGCTCTTGCTCGAGAGAGATCAGAGGCATGGCTTGCATACAAGCGGGTCAGAGGGGCAGAGCGTTGCAACTCGGCCAGTGCTCTTGAAAGATTACACATATTTAGTGAGCTGAATAGGCACTATAGGAACTTTTCCATTGACTCCAGGAAGAATTAGGAGTCTAATTCACTTAACAGGCCTGATAACCTTAAGCTGTTTCATGCTTATGTGAGAAATAAAAAGATTGGTCTTCCAGCTGTGGGTCCTCTCCACTTGCTGATGGGTGAGATGGTGAAGGATCCAGGTAGGATGTGCAAAGTCTAAGCTGCTTCTTTTTTGGGAGTCTTTGTTAGTGCAGCTCCAACCCACCCAGCCCGTTTCCAGTTCTTTGCGGGGAGTTTGGCGGATGTTGACTTTCCTAGGTTGGAGGTCCAGCGTGTCCTTTCTGCTCTTGATCCCAGTTCCAGTGTAGGTCCAGATGGCCTCCATCCACATCTGCTAAGGAACTGTGCTGTTGAGCTCTCCCTCCCTCTTTATTTGATTTTTCAGAAGTCATTGAGGACGGGAATGGTCCCTGAAGCCTGGAGCAGATTGTTGGTTGTACCAATATTCAAGGCCAAGTCCCACACTGATTCTCTGAATTATAGGCCTGTGTGAGCAATAATATTTTATCACCTCATCAGTATGGTTTTCGGAGAGGCCGCAGCACTGAGGACCAATTGCTGTTGACCTATGATGATGTTGGAAGGTGGATTGATGAGGGATGTATTGTGGATGTTGTGATGCTGGATTTTTCAAAGGCATTTGATGTGGTGAGTCATGCTGTGCTTCTGTCCAAATTGGAATCCTTAGGTGTTTGTAATTTTTTGCAAGCCTGGATCTCTGCATTCCTCTCTGGCAGAGTGATGAGCGTTTGTGTGAATGGCAGCGTGAGCAGCCCAGTTGCTGTGACAAGTGGTATGCCTCAGGGTTCTGTCCTTGGGCCGCTGTTGTTCCTGATTTATATTAATCACATCTCTAGTGGTCTCTCATGCAAGTTCAAAGCATTTGCTGATGACTACAACTTGTACTCAAGAAACTCGCGCAAGGACACTGAGTCTGCCGCTCAAGGTGTCTAATCACTGCAAAATGGGTTGGATGCAGTTAACTCTGTTGCACAGTCATGGAACCTTGGACTGAATCCAGATAAGTGTATTGTACTGCGTTTTATTGGAGGTCGGATTGATTTTGATGCTTTGGTTTCTGCTAACCAGAACGTCCTCCAGGGCAGTGTTGAAGTTTGTTCCTACTCACAGAGACTTGGGCATCGGTGTTGATGCCAGTCTACGATTCCAACATCATATTCGTGTGGTGGCTGCAAAGGCTGGTGGGTTGACCAACTGTTTGTTAAGATCAACTGTTTGCAGGTCGCGGGAATTTATGCTGTCCCTAAACGTTTCGGCCGCACAAAATTTATTTCGCGTCCAAGGTGTTTTCTGTTGCTTATGGGTTCCAGGCACTTCTAAATCTCAACAGTTAACATTAACTTTACGCCTTGTTTTATGAGAGAAACTGGTAGGTAAAGGCTGAAACTATACTAAAAATTCTACTGTAGCTACCAGATCGTGCTTATCCACAGTTAAATCATCGCCCACTCTGGAAGGAAGAGATATGCATTAATAATAGCTAATGCTCTTGGAAATTGAGGCCGCCGTGGCCGAGTGGTTAGCGTATCCGACTGCAGTGTCAGCCTCTGGTGCTGCATGTCGCAAGTTTGAGCCTCGGCAGGGACACGGCGGTCTTGTGGCGGGGAGATTAGGCGCCTCCCCCCTCTGTGTCTGCCTAGCTTAGTCACCCCCCTAACTAGGGGGAAACGGCTGTATGTCTATACATACATACATACTAAACGTTTCGCATATTCGTCCCCTTATTGAGTATGTTTCTTGCGTTAGGAACACTGGATATTGTAAGGACTGCAGGCTGCTGGAGTCTGTCCAGAGGAGATGGACTAAAAATATTGATGGACTTTCTGGCATGGACTATGGTGATTGTTTGAGGAGCCTGGATTTGTTTTCCACTAAGGGTGGGCTTCTTAGGGCAGACCAGATCATATATTGGAAAATTTTGCATGGAAACTCAGAGGATTTGCTAACTATGTTTTCTTTGGCTCCAAGAGTTGGTACTAGTATATATATATATCTATATATCTATATATATCTATATATATATATATATATATATCTATATATCTATATATATCTATATATATCTATATATATATATATCTAT
>SDVV010004417.1:0-20225 GCA_016164225.1 Gammarus roeselii
TCATATATATAGATGTATATACATGTATGATATAATGCATTCTAAATTAGCGTCGTAGATATAATATAAATGAAGTTGACTTAATAAAATTGCCGTATCGAAATGCGAGTCATCCATGTGAGCACAGACCTGAACCTTTCGGAAGAGGCATGAAACTGTACGGCTGTTATTTCCTTGGTGAGGTCGGGGCTATGAGCTAGCCAATGCTGATTCTTTCGGCTGCTAAATTTTCGCTTCGGAAACTTGTGAAATAAAAATGTGAGACATTCGTTGGAGCAGTGAGCAGAAGCACCGTCCTGTCGGTAACAGAATTCTACCGACCTATCAGCTGGCGGAAATGTATTCCTAAGATGTTTGGGGTATTCTCGGAATTAACTGTTATGCAGTTATCGGAAAAAAATATCGGTATTACGGTTCAGACAAATTTCCTGAGTGAGTAAAAGCCTTCCTCCCATTGGCCTCATATCACATCAATTGTCCATAATGCCATCAACGTTTTAGATCCTCTTCAATGGTACAGTAGCATTACCTGGTCTGCTTTGCTTCTATCAGCCCCACATTCCATTTATGTGTCTAAATTGTTTCCACAAACATTATTCAATATGTAATCCGATTCATATATTGATCGGTTGAAGTTCACATGTATAGTACAAATTGCAAACAGCTGTGGCAATAATGTGTTTATAAGTTTTAAAAATGTCCCCGGAATCTTGTGATTGCTGTTATTTTGCACTGACAGAAGGCGATGACGGGGTGAACGGGCGAATAGGGTAGACTTTAAAAAAAATGAAGGTGTTATTACCATTTATTGCCAACTATTCGTCCTTAATATGCTTCTTTGGATATATGATTTGGAACTAATCAGTACGGTATTTTTTTGTGAATATAAAAATCATTAAAGTGAAGGGGATGAAAACTGAGCACCAGAAACTTTTGAATATCTAATGGAGTGTTCCAACAAGTATCCATTTATTTGACCATTAACTAGAATTACATAGTGCACACTGTGTGGAACATGATCTATTTAACCATTCCTCCCATGTTAAGCTCCTTCTATTTGCACGCTACGATGGAGATAAATAATTTTTTTCACTGTCCCTGGATATGCTATAGTATGTCATATCTTCATGTAATTTAAAACCGACCATCCACCATTATATATTCATGATGGGTCGGATAATTATTACATTAATGGATATTGTGAATTCGTGCTTTCATCAACAATGTTTGTATATATCCTGTCTATGATTTTATTGAAATGTGTCAATTCATAGTGTCTAAGCATCAAGATTAAAGACAGTCACAAGCAATACCTGATCTCCAGACCAATCTAGTCGTAATATATAGAGGGGTCAAAAGTTGCAAGCCCTCCCACGATAATTTTTATCTATGATTCTCGGTTCTTGCCTGGAGGGCTTCATTATTTGGAAGGATTTATATGTAACGAATTGCCATCGGCATGAAATAAAACACCAAATTAGAAATGATCTTCACGTTTTCTTTCAATATTGATAACGCGATTACTTCTAAATGAACAATTCTCTATGAAAATGTACGAACCGTGAATTAACATCACCTGGTTTCCATTTTGAATGATGAAATAATTTCACATGCTCATTCCCAATAGTGCAACATGTTTACAGCAAGAAATTCACCTCAGCGTCATTGATCTGGCGTTTAATCTTAATCAAATTGAAATGATTCAGATAAAAGTTTGAACTTCATTGGATATTTGCAAAGGAATATGAGACGTATTTCACGCACACTATCTCTATGCCGGAAACATTGATTCCGAGCACATTAACAGTTTCGCCACCTTCTACTGTCATTGTCTTCCTGGCTCGTTGCCAGATTTTTCAAGTAGTCGCTGGGCTCAGCTGGAAAAAAGAAACCTAATTAGACGAAGAGAAAGCTTGGAGACATCAAAACGTTGTAAACGATATTATGTTCCTACTCTGAGTCCATGGCAGTGGGGTTTTACGGGGTACATAATCCACCGAGGCATCAGATGACTAAAGCAAACGACAACGCAGCTGAGCTCCTGGGCTGCGAACATAAAATTATCGTCTAATTGGTGTATACCAAACTCATAGCTACAAACAGGGTGAAATTAATAAGTTATGCCTGTTTACTAATTTATTCGCTTAGGCTGCTTGTTGGCTGGATTGATTCCAAGTATTTGCACAACAGGATATTTGTTAGTTAGGACCCAAATTGTCTATGATTGTAAATTGACATGAGCGAAATGCATAACATCTACGCGGATATGGACAGTGAATTCATCATTGGAAAAACTCCAGCACTTTACACACTAAGCCATCCAGCACAACAGCACATCAGAACCCGTTTCCTCATGTGGAAAGAACAGCGACAGGGTTTATTTAAACAAATGTATTTGAGATGTTATCGAACATGAGCCGGGGATCGGAGCGTCATCACAAAAAAACAGACCTAATAGGTTTAAGCAAGTGAATGTGTTTTGATTTCGTACCAAGTTATTTGTATTTTCTTCAGATGAACTATCATCCTGCAGAGATCAAATATCAAATATATCACACATGATGGATCAAAAATAGTTGTTCCTCTATTCGCAATATGAAATGTCATGGAAAAAATAAAAATTAGTTGTTGAACGTAAGCAAATAATTTATCGATAAAGAAATTATAGCAGAATTTGTTGTAGGCAAGCTTAAGATAAAGCGTCTAGAACACCCGACAAATCACATGTGCTATTCTGAAAGCTTGTTTCATTAAAAAAAAAAAATCAAACATATTTACTATACAGGTTTCAGATATTCGTCCTCGGTAAACAAAATACAGTAAAAATCCAATTTTTCTGACCTTATGCTAACTGCAATGGTGTGTCGTATCCTATTTTTCATTGTTATTCACAGTTGACTGTGCCCAATTTCACATTAATGTATCCAGGTAATATAGTCTATTCGCACGCAGAAATTATTCATTATCGTTCATGCCAGCTTCCTGCTGAAACCCGAAAACTGACGTTATTAGCGGATGTAAGACATCAGAATATCATTTCAGAGCGCTAAACTATTCGACATATTTCCAGGACCAAGGTTGCAGGATCCCACAGATTCGTTAAAATCCCAGGATAATTTTAGGGAAATATTTCATTTGCTGGTGCTTTTTCGAATCCCTATTGATTTACATTTGAACAACCAATGAATAAGTTTGCAGCAATCTCTCCGAATGTTTCTTATTTATTTAAAAGTGTAATCAAATCGTTACCTTGCAGACAGCCAAGGGAGTATCTGGATGTTTGTAGAGGATTTTTCATTTCCAATATTCTTTTCTCAACGGTTGTGAATATTTCTGGGCTTAATACAATTTGTTAGATAATATGCGAGATGAAATTGTATGAGGTGACGGTGGTAAAATAACGGGATTGGGTTTGGAAAATTTGTTTGGCCGTGGCCGAGTGGTTAGCGTATCCGACTGCAGTGTCAGCCTCTGGTGCTGCATGTCGCGAGTTCGAGCCTCGGCAGGGACACGGCGGTCTAGTGGTGGGAAGATTGGGCTTCTCCCCCCTCTGTGTCTGCCTAACCTAGCCACCCCCCTAACTAGGGGGAAACGGCTGTATGTCTATACATACATACATACATACATATACAATAATTGGAAACTGTCGCATCGAAGCTGTTTGGAGTCCAGTAATGACCTGGCGCCCATTTACAGTCGTAACATTCAAGACTTCCGATGACAATCCAAACAAAGGAACAGGAATACCGGCGACAACTTGTAGAAGCAGGACCGGGATATATCGGAAGATGTCCTCCATTTTTTGGTACTGAATTATTGACGACGTGCGCATCTAAACCCACTGAAATGTCTGCTGCAACCCAGTGTCGGAATGATGGAAGAAAATAGAAACAAGACGACGTATTTTATTCGTCAACAATTCTGGAGTTGGCTCCATGGCTACATTGATATACATTGTATTTGAAATGCTTACGTTGGTTTAAGGTTTAATTCCGAAAATAGTGGTTCTTATGTCATTTTGAGCAGGAAGAACGATTGCGAAAGGTTGGAAATGTATCCGATCAGTCGCTTGGATTTCAGCATACGTACCCATTTTTTTTCTTCATATTTTCCGTGTGAGTTCAAACTGAGGAAAACACTTTGTTTTGAATTCAGTTGCGTATATAAATGCAGGTGCGTTTTTCTGTCAAAATAAATACGCCCTAAGAGTTTACAATTCCTCTTAACAACTGGGAATTGCAGCATTAATTTGGTCCAAAGTGGACCGTTTAGGCACAATAATAGACCCCGGAGATTTCCATTTCCCTGACGGGAATAGATATTGCTGTATTTATATGACGACCACAATCGTATGTTATATTATGCTTCGGGCATCGTTTAGTATTGCTTTGACATTGAGTGACCGGTGACAATCGTAATAAATAAATTTCAAAAGCTGTGATACACAAGCACATTCTTTGAGGTTCCGAAATGCATTCAATTGTTAAACTTTGACTGTTTATTGTGTAAACTGGTGGCGTCGCTCTCCGTGTTTTCCAGAAGAAATAAAAAAAAAATCCATAGGATAAGGAAATCAACTATGACCTTGATTTCTCCAGATGTGATAGCAGTTTTACATAATCAATGTTTCTGGAAAAAAAAGTCATAATTGGATACCGATCAAAAGAGTGGCAAGGGGCGTTAACTCTATGGCAGGTGTGCGTGGAAAACTCAAGAAGTGCATTAGAAAAATGTTTAGTACAAAATAGAATTGTTTTTCTATCCAATCGCTAACGACTTTGTGATCAAATAATGTTAAGGAGATTATTCCATGTATTCGTATTTGATTATCAAACAAGGTTTTCTTAGGGTCATGAAAATCAGGAAACGAAAAGGCGAATTTCATTTGCATGTCGTGCTCGATTCGTCTTGATGAAAAATATCACTTTGGCGTATATTATATGCATGTCATGAATGTTGCATCTTGATGAAGAATAGAATGCAAAATGTATTACAAAAAAAATCACAATGCGTTGCGAGTGTTTTGTGTTTGGTTGTATTCACTTGCTAGTAACATTTAGAATTCTCCATTGTTCTTTATTCGGTTAACTATTGCGTGACAGGGCCTTCTGTTGACACGCGTCCATGATGAAAGAAAACAAATCGCGTTAAGATTTTGTTTTGGGCAGTTGCCTCAGTGACAGAGGGCATCCATTAGCGGTCAATGACCACTGATAGAGGAAGTTCAATTTTCAGCAAACATTTATGCCATATTTGCTTGCTGATCTCGGCAGGGTGAAGGTTCATTTAAATAAATCATTCTGCGTGCCCTTCAGGTCAAATTGAATTGAAAATAGCGTCAGTAATCTATGTGTTTTTTCCCCGTGTTCGCTAATAGTGCCCGATGTTAAATGGATCAATGAAGAACAGTCGCTGAACAAAGATGTGCCGTGCTCTCAGCAATGATTCATGTAGGAGGGCGAGAGCTTTGAGCTTCAACAAATTTTGTTGGCGTTTGTTGTTTTTCACCCGACCCACCAATCACAGCCAACAGGGCGCGGCTGGACGGTCGCACTAGCAAAATCGCCTCTTACAGATCAATCCCGGCTGAGGTAAAGAGGAACTAAGACGCATAGATGCACCCGTGGGTGATTTAAGAATTTTAATGGAAATAGCACAATGATCATAAGCTTGCTTCACCTATTAACTTTTGAAGTCATAATGCATTCTCTTGATTAATCCTATTAGGCGTAATTTTGAAGTTATGATTGCTCAAAACATAGCAGCATGTTTGAAGACATCTCTAATATATGAGTTCGGGTTTTATCAACCGGTGTTTTTTTATCCGTTGATGTGTCGACCATTTATGTAATAACTTTTGATGTAGAATAATTTGCAATTGACTCACAACAAACCAATTACGAGTGAAAATATTGAGAATCAAACCTGCCATTTATCAGACTGGCCGGATACTTTTATTGACAGTCATTACCTAAATAATTTCGCACTGATTATGGCTTAGAGGTCAGTAGATAGAAACAAGGAATAAGGGTATCTTCGCCGCCCAAGTGTTTACAAGCGTCGCTGTTGTGGCTTCAAGGTTTTCTGATGACAAAGTGGATCACATGCCGTTTATATCACGCGGCCGTGAACTGAGAAAATAACATAACATCATTAACGAAGTTTTGTTGTCTCCAAGCTGCCTCTTTGTTTAATTAAGAGTATTTTTCCCAGCTGGCCCCAACGACTACTGGAAGTATCTGGCAACAAGTCAGGAAGATCATGGCGGAAGAAGGCGGCGAGACGGATTATGAGATCGCAACCGAAGTTACCGACATAGGGAGGATGTGAGTAAAAAGGGTCAGATTTTTTCCGTAAATATTTAAAGGGTGCAAACAATTTAGTTTAATAGATTCGATTAGATCATGTTGAAACGAAAGATCAAATATGCTGAGCAGAATTATCATGGAACCTCACCCAATTTCTACGTGAATATCTGGGGGGAAATTTGATGATATATTTGAGCGAACTTAGTTAACACAGTTGGTATACGACCTTTCAAATAACTTTGATAAATCACGATACTTACAATACGTGGATCGTATTATTTTTAACTTAAACATAAAATATGAACATCATTCCCAATTTGGTTGGTATGTTATTCAATATCGATAGAACTCTATATCAAAATCGTTCAAAATACTGGAACTTACAGGAAAGATACGAAATTTGATTGATAAAATCTGAGGTTTTCCTCAGAAAAGCCTCAATCATCTTCTGCTCGTTCATGTCTAGGACAAGATCGGTCTGGAGGGTCGCTAATTGTTTGTGAATATCTTCAATCTTGATGCTCAGACACTAGGGATAGGCAATTGTCAATAAACACTTAGACACTATATGTATTATCCATGTGGATGAAGCGATAGTTTAACCAGGATATCGTTTGGTTGTCGCTTATAAAGAGTTGATTTGTTATTCATTTACACACAGGAATAATCTGGGAAAAGTTCTTATATTATTCTGAATGACTGTGTAAAATAATGCTTGATTGGACAAAATTACATGAGTATACGACTTGTAACTTATATATCCGATGAAATTAAATGAGTATTCAATTTATGGCTATCGAAATGTTTAATTACACTGATAAAGCTCAAAGCATTAAATGACTTTCATCTGCAAGTAACGCATACCATGTGCGTAACGACCAATGCGAATTTGATTTAATCTGAGTGCACATTATCATTCGATATGTTATGGAACGCAGGACCGTAATCATTTAGAGAAAATAAGAATATTACCGACAGAATCATGTACAATCATTTTGGTTTTATGTGATTTTCACTCTGTTCAGAGTTTATTATTTTTCTACAAACAAAAACAATCACAAGACCTTGTTCATGATAGTATTGTTTAGGAAGAATGGCAAAACGGGTGGCAATCATTAACTGGTAACAACATCCTCATTTATCTAGTCTAGTGTTTCCGCCAGCCTACCGTCATCGCTATCTGTGACCGCAAGATGACAGCAATCAAAAGATTTCGCGCGATATTTCTAGATAGCACCTGCGACAAATTCCTTGAAACACTTAGAAACACTTTATTACCACACCATTTTTCATGTTTTGCGATACGTGAATATCAACGGAGCAGAGTATGAACCTCTGATTGAAACCAAAGTTTATACCCAGAAACAGAATATAACCCCTCAGAAGCAGAACACTTCAAGGGCAAACAAAGTTGACCAAAACCTGTCAAAACAGTGACCCCACTTAAAGCAGTGTATCTAAAGTAGTCATCGCAAATACACGATATCCTAGAATAAAATACAAAACGTAGACGTAATGATACACAATGATGTGCATCATTACGTTTGTGAGATGACATTCGGTTTGAGTTTGGATTTGATTGTATTTAATGATATTGAAGATTTGATATCATATGCTATTGGTTTCACAATTTGATACCCTTATACATAACGGCAAATTTCGATTTAACTCCCATTTTCCCTGTTATATTATAAGACTCTCAATCTCTTGTTGAGCGCGAATCTTCATCAGACTGGTGCTGAGACTCGCTCAGGATGATGCCTATCACAGTCATAGTGAATCGTTGTGTACGTATATGCGAGTATTTATAAGCTATAAAGATCTGGAAGTTTGGTGATATTCATAGATTCTAAATAAGCACTATTTTGGAATGCGAAAAGAATAATATTTACTCGCTTTGGAAATGTGTTCGATTAAGATGCGAGACACAGGCTGTAGGGTCGGAGTTATTCTACTACCAACAGAATGGTGCTGCAACCCACTTACCCAACTATTGTCGCGCATTTTCATCGAACATTTTACCGGATCAAGTTGTCCCGACCGCAACCCAATCGATTACTGCTTTCAAAAAGCATGGAATCGGTTGTCCACGATACCAAACGCACAAAAATTAAATATCTGAAAAGACTGTTTAGCAAAATCGCAACATAAATGAGCAAGGAAAATGTTCGACTTGCAAATATTAGTTTTTTGCTATCAAGTGCGTCCCACTTTGAAGAAAAAATAATAATATGGTCCTTCGATGGATTAAGGCATATAAACTCCACGCTTCAAAAAATAATAATAAAAAATGTAAATTGGCCAATAGTAACGGTTTTATGGAACGTTTATACTTTTAAAATCATATTTAACTCTTTGTCAACTTTATTTTCATAAGTGCAAAATCCCAATGCAATCTTATTTAGTGGTTTACGATAAAGTGGTTGCAGAGCGATTGTATCCGGTCAAAGCGATCACTGAGCAAAGGGTCCTGAAAAATCGGTCACCGATTAAAGGGTCCTGCAATGGGGCCTCTGTGATAGATTTTCTGATGTTGTGGTGGCGACGGGTAGTTTGCTGGGAAGTGAATGTTCAGGTAGTACGATACGCGTAGAACCAAGTGCATAGGTGTTGTACAGGTGTTGCAATAGAGCGACCAAGCGTCTGAACAACACAAAAAAGTTCGAACAAAGGAATCAATTACTTCAAATTGTATCCGCGATTATATGTATATAGTTAGAGCGACCCCGTGTCAAGTGCATATGGGGAGTAATTTTTATTTTAATAGAGGGAGTTAGATTCTGAAAGGATGGGTTTGTCCGTAAAGTGCTTAAAAATTCTAATGTCTTTTCCAGAATCGCAGGCCGTAAGGTGGTTTTTAATACACAAAATCTGTTGTTGCGGGGAAATTTAATCATTTTCATTTGTTCACGATTCCAAAAAAATTACAACTAATCTAATAGAAGTTGTACTTTGTTTTCGAAAACTCTACTAAAACTAAGCTTCATTCTCCGTATTTCTATGGTAACACTGTACTTGTATGCTGCGTCAGTTGAATCGATCACACATTTCTTTCTTATATTTAGATTTGAAAAAATATCAAACAAGAAATAATATTAAAAATTACTATTCTCAAAGTAACGTAAAGAAAAATGTTCTACGCCCTCATCTCATCTTCTCATCTCAATGTTTCCGAGATAACCCAACCTGTATCCACTCGACAACATTATTGTTAACCGAGAGAGAAAGAGAAAGAGATACGTAGGCGTATATATTCATCAACTATCTTGACAAGGTTTCCAAAGTGCTTTGTAATACTTCTTGTTTAAATCGTCTATGTCAAAATGCACTCCAAGCTGGATATGAGTTACCATTCTTCAATATCTGAGCCTCCCCCTCCACGCCTTAGTCCTTCCCCCTCGACGCCTTAGGCCTCCCCCTCGACGCCTTAGGACTTGTTTATCGGGTCATGGTCTGCTTCTTCATCTTTCAGCGAGGGTCACGAGTGATAGAATGCTCTCGGTCCTGGTGGTGACGCTGCAACTGATGGGGAGGCGAGAAGGGTCGGTGGGGGACGTTCGGTGTATCGGTGCTCTAATGAAGCTTTTCAGCTAGGCTGGTGATGGACGATCACATGTTGCAGATCAGGAGTTGCAATGTTGCTTTGTAACTAATAGTAGATTGAGGGGTAACATGGCTCTGGAATATAAATTTCTAGCAGAAGCCTGAGTTCAGCAGCATCATTTGCGAGTATTCAGAATGGGTTGGTTGACCTTCCTGTTTTCATAAAACGTTACCTCTTTCTTGACAGTGAAGCAACTTTGATGGGTGAGAAGCTCTCATCTCCAATATAATATTACATTACTTAACAATTAATAATTGGTAAGTAAAGAGAACGGGAAGAGGATGATCGTTCCTCAGATGTGTCTTCCCAATCTGAAGAAATAGTCTGCCTAGTTGTAAACAACCAGGCATTTGACCATAGAAGCCCACATCGTCTAAGTTAAGATAACTGGACAACAACCCGGCTATAAAATTATTCGAGAGCTTCCATTATTTTCTTTGCATGCAATCTCGATTTATTCAACCTACGTTGGTGAAGCTGGCTGTCCCCGCGTGTGAACGGAGAACAAGTTGGCCTTTCAAAACAATGGCGCCTATGTGTGGCAAGACCATGTAATCCGTGCACGTGAGAGCCGATTATTGCACGTTGATGTAATCATTGTACTTATGTGACCATGTGTGAACCTAATGCGGTGTGCCCACAGGAGACAAGCAGCAAGGAATAGGAAAACAGGAACGTTGCAGTAGCAGCGGACAACATTTATTGTTCCATTCAAAATAATACAATATCATCCGATTTCATGACATTTTAATTTAATGAAAAATTAATTGGTTACATCACTCATGGTAAAGTCAACCTGCGTAAGAAGATATATAAGGAATCATTCATGAATATTATATACTGAAGAAGAATGTACTGGCATTGCAACTGAGTTAGATTCGTATTACAGTATTTAATTTCAAGCAACCTCATATTTACTAGTTGGAAAAATAATAGCAGGGCATAGAAACATACACAATAATCAGAATGATGTCCCCGAACTTGATCCATTGACTATATAGTTCCCTCTTGTGTTCCTGATGATGAGGAATATTCCAACGAGCACTTGCGTCCACATTCGTGCCATTGAACAGGATTTAAAATGATTAGGCGAATGAGACAATATTATCCAATAGAGCAACAGACAATAAACTTCCCCATGGCGTTAACTGAAATGGTTTCCATTCGCCTGATATAACTCTCTCTCTGAGTGAAGGACCGCGGTGCCTCACAAACGTAATAATTATTTCTTTAAAAATTGTGAATTGCTGTGGATTAAAATATTAGGTTAAAATAGTGTCATGAATTGGTTTAAAGTAAGATTGATAGGAATTTAATAGGGAATTAGTTGTGTTTCTACTATACATATAAACAGGCTCTTGCGAAATAGCGCTTTTAACAAGTGCCTGCTTATCTTGCTATATTTTATTGCCTTTGATAGAGCAAACTAGAATTTTTATTTTATTTCTTCACGATACGAGATCATTCTTCAGAATAAATTACATTTATTCTCAAATCGTTAGATTACTAAATTTTTCTGCTCACATTCGTTCCCCTCGATGAAGTATTTCCTTTTGACTGAGCAACATTCAATATATGCAATGAACAATGCCTCAGAGCAGTGGGATGGACGACGCTTGATTAGCTGCGTATAGACTCTTGGTTGATTGAGATTGGATGCCATTGTTTGGATTGAACCCTGGAAATTGATTTCAAACATTGCTATGTCTTTCAAATAGGGAATAGCCCAAATATTTGAACCGCTGTTGTTAAAGAGTGTATATTTTGAAGTGTAAACAATTCGGTTTCGAAATGATCTCCCAAAATGATTGCACAATGTCATGATCTAGGTGGAAGACTCCCAACAGCTCGCATGACTTCTTGTTTCGTTAGGTGTGGGGCAACTTCATCAAACTCCCTCTAATGATTAGGGTTAGTGACGCTCAAAAACCTAGATATTTGAGGATCAGGCTTACACCCGAAACAAAAACCACTTCTCTTCCAATACAATTTCTTCAAACTATGATTTTTCTGAGTATCACAAAGCTTTGGCATTTGCGGCGCATGTTCGATTTCATTTTCTAGGTGCTTTTGCTATTTTGTGCGTGTCACTAGTGCCATTGTATTGGAAGTCTTGCGTCTTTATGGCTGAATCATTGGATATTTTGCGACATTTTCGACATGTCATATGAGAAATATGTGGCTGAAATGGGCCCTACTCTCTTCCTCTGATATTATTTTTTAACACGAATTATCAATTCAACGCTGTTGATGAGGCAGTTTTCCCGTATGCATGTTTTTTGTTCACTTTTAAATATTACATTAGCAAGATATTTTGGGTACTTGGAGATATTCAGGCATAAAGTATCCTTCAACATTTTACGATCATAAACAGTAAATAATAAAAAAAAAATTAGTAACATCGATGCGATAATAAATAACATTTACTAGTATCGGGTATTGGACCGACATACCATGCATGTACGGTCACAAACAAGTATTCGCGAACCCTGCAAACACTAATGTGCTCGGATAATGTAATTAGTATTTTAATAAATGCATTAGAAGTAAACGTTTTAAAAGGATTTAGAAATATGTGTAAACCAAAAAATATGCCACAAAACTCTGTTTGAAATAGATTAAAAAAAAAAATCTCATAGAAGCGCAACAGGAATACATACAGTTCGAAACCTATTTCCACCTAATTTGGTAAATGTTCACTCACAATTTTGCTTGCTTATCGACTGATTGAAACTTTATCAAATGCGAACTTAAACTGTATTTCAATATAGTTATTATTATTATCCTGACATATATAGAACTTTACCACATTTCAATCAGTCATATAAAAAAGTCGTAGTACTAGGCAGAACTCTGCAGACAGAACAGTATTTGTTATTATTTCAAAGTTGGCGACAGCACTTGTATAATAAAGGTTGGCTGTTCCGTGAACATCGATCGCCTGGCGGATCTTGTATAAATTAATCATTAACAATATAATAATATTATATACAATAAAACAGTTTATGATACCAAATAAGTCATTGAAAACGATTATCTCAAGTCGAACACTTATGAATAGACATACAAAAACATTGCATATATTTTGTTTCGTTGAACTTTCCATCAGAAAATTAATGATGTTCTATTTCTGCATGATCAGCTCAACTCCAAAAGAAATTGTGATTTTATCCATAATAATAATGATAATGACCGATCAGATCTTAAAATAGAATACACCTATAGCTGGAAAACTAAGCAGTTAATTGACTGAAAATTCTAGGAAATACGGAGCAATGTAATTGACAACATATCATCATTACCACAATTCTGGTGGTAACCGGGAAGATTCTGGTATTTTATTCTCATGACATTTTTGAATACGTTAAGGGATTACAACTTCGTCTTTCTCGATCCGTTAGCACATTTATCAAAATATTATATTATTCATTTGATACAAATATTCGCATGCACCAGGCCGAATCCCCCAGAATGGGGGGTGGTCGACGTGAAAGCTCACCTCACACTCCTCTAAAACACTCACACTCCTACAAACATAGCGCTTTTTCGTTAGGTGTCCGGCCTGGAGACTCCGCAATATACACTCTGTATCAGAAGTGCGGTCCGAAGTCAGAGTCAGTAGCAGGATCCAACCGTAAATCTGGTATTCCGAGTCGCGTCATTGTCGCTGCAACACCCAACCCCCTCCCCAAGCCCGACGTCACAGCGGAGAACCACATTAGGGCAGCGCCTATCCATTGCACGCTGTCTTGTTACCTCCACACTGAAGGCTCTTCTTCATAACCCCTGCTTTACGCGGTCCGTCCACCCGAACATCGGTCTACATCTAGGCATACGTCCACTCACCTCCGCCTTCATCACCCTATTCACCAATCCCACATTAAACATCCTCACCATTTACCCGAACCATTTCAGATCCCGTGAACTAATTTGTCTTCTAACTGCTTCACCATCCCCGTTTTAGTTCAAATAACGTCGTTATTGATCCTGTCTCTCAGCGTCATTCCAGCCATACTCCTCAAACATGTCATCTCGATTACATTTTTAACCTTCTTCTAACTTCTGCTCTCACAACCCAAGTCCCAGCTTCGTAGCACACAGTTGGGACAACTGGCCATTTATATAACCTTCTCTTTACTTTCACCCTGAACATCCTACAGCTCATAGCACTCTTCAGTGCACCCAGTACTTTACATTTTCATTCCTTAGCAATTTCCCCTCCGTCTCCACTGGTTCAGTCTTCTCCACATGACCGCCCAGATACTTATAACTGTCCATTTCGGAGAACACTGATTCTGCTCGCATCGATATCCCCAGAATTTCTCATAGTTAACCACGCAAACTCGCTGCTTCCTCCTCTCTCGCACTTTGCCAAACTCCGACACTAGCCAACACATCTTCTCATACGAGTCCGCCACTAGTGCCATATCACCTGCAAACAAGCGGATTCATTTCATAAACTCAAATTATTTTACCGTTAGCTTAAAATAAATTTAATTTTCCCGTTAGCTTATAATATTGAAACATGTTTTGAATTTTGTTAGCATATGATGGTAGAATATTCTGTAAAAAAATTGCCAAGAATTGTGGGGATAAAAAGTAATGTAAAGTTTGTTATACGAATATTCTGTAAGTCTCTTACAAAAGGCGTTTAATGGAACAACATTCTGGATCCAAATCGATTCAGATGTGTTTGGTTACAACGTGAGCAGGAACAATTATAGTATGATTGGATTGTGATAACAGTGCCTTCTGCAATGTTTCTGTTTTAAAGATGAGAGAAATCCTGCGAGTTCAATCTCCGGAGATGGCCGGGCAACGTGGTAGATGCAAACCCTGTAGCTGGTTAATTACCCAGACTAACTCAATGGGCTTAACACTGAACTATTCACGCTGGGATTAAAAGGTTGGGTGTGAGCGGTTGGGTCAGCAATATACGACGATTATCAGACGAGAACTCAACAGATAAGATTCCTCACGAGCTTGTGAAGCAGATGCCGAATCAGTAGCCACCGCTAGTAAAGTCCAAGTCAGTAGATGCCATGTCAGCCATGCATGACTCAAAATATGATACTAAGTGAACGTTTAGTCAGCTGATACCGAGTCAGTAGATTTCCTAAAGTGGACGAGAAAGGGGGTCATCCCCATTGAACAGGCTTTTCTTATTAATGACTCAAAATGTATTTTATAATAATATAAATTATATTTAATGTGGAAAACTTGCACGATATATAACTGAGAGAGTGATTATCGATAAAGTGTTTGCAAGGTGTGTTTATATCAAATGAATTGTTCTAAATATAGCAATATTCAGAGTATATATGATTTATCAAAGTCGTTGTGATCGCTGAAACATTTTCTTGCCAATTATAATATGATGGAAGAGATTTCTCGCACACGCAATAACAGGGTTCATATTTATAGAGAAGGTGCGCGGCGCTGGGAGCGTTACCTGACTCTTCATATTCCCTTCACTCCCCGGATGCCTGTTTGCAGAGCACATTGGATGCTGTGCAAAGTTGCTTCTGGTGGCCATTGCAGGCTCTCCAGGAAAATGGGCAAACTGCTCGGGAAGTGGACGGCTGTAAGTGGTTGGTCAATGGGGCTCCATTATGGGCGCAAGGTGCGGCTTGTGGAAGTCATGGACGGTACAATGCGGTTCCGTAATCCGTAAGCAGCGTAAGGGCTACAAGAGGCATGTACAGTTCAGAAGGCGTAGACCTGTACTGGACCAACATTTCCGCAGATAGGAAATAGTGTCATTAATGAGAACGATACAAAACTTTGAGGAAACACTTTTATCCTGTCACGTTATTTATAGATGAAGTGGAACTGATGTTTTATACGTGCATGAAAATTTGATGATATCCGTAGTAGGAGAACCGTCCTTGTTAGGTCAGCAGTCTCTGCAACGCTATAGCAAGGCAAGCTCCTGCAGGATTGTCCAGCAATGCAGTTCTCTAACATGTCTACCACGTCCATCGGAACCGAGTATTGAGTTGGTCCCACGAGAAGCCAAGGGCTGCACTATGGCAAGATTCCTCTGCTCATGCTTTGCTTCAAAAAGTATCCATAACAATGAATGTTTGGCAAAAAAAGGCTCCCGGATGATTTTGAATTTACAAATAATAGAAAAAAATGCTGGTCGTAGGGTACAGTAATCGTCCTCATCTTATAACAAGCCCGAGTCCGATGGAAAATATATTTCCTGGTTGATATCATTGGGTGATTCAGAATAAACATAAGTAAACTTATCGATAACTTACGAAGAATTAAAATCCATTCGATCATTTTTTACGAGCAATTCGTTGACCTGTCCGTTAAAAGCTGCTAGTACCAAGCATCACAGCAGTCTATTGGGGGTTGGAAATAGGACGATTAATGCAAACTATAACGACTGTACCGGTCATACATGATGGTTTCACACTAAAATATCTTGAAAAACAGCCTAATAGTTACCTTGCCTTATATCAGCACAGTAATTAACACCTCCATAGCAAATGAAACTTTTCCAGAGATCTGGAAGCATGCAATCATAAAAGCAATTCATAAATCTCGGGATTAGAATAAACCATCCAACTTTCGAACGACCAGTCTTCTGCCTGTCCTAACCAAGATTCTAGAAAAGATATTAATTATCCAATTGATTGATTACCTTGAATCAAACAAGCTGTTCAAAAACTGACAGTATGCTTATCGGCGAAAATTGTAAACAGAAGACGCACTTATGAGCATCAATGAAGATCTGTACAAAAACTTTGATGAGGGGCAGATATCTGTGCTGGTATTGCTTGACTTATCGAAAGTATTCGACAGTTTAAGCCATACAATTATTTTTGGCAAGCTCCGCAACATTGGAATCGATCCTACTTGGTCCGAGAGTTATCTGATGAATCAGCAACATTCAGTTAAACTCGATAACGCAACTACGTCAAATTCAAAAACAGTTGCCTTTGGGGTCACTAAAGGTTCGATACTTGGCCCTTTGTTGTTCCTGTTTTTTGTAAATAACATCGACTGTAAATTACCAAAAAATCAAGCGATAATGGTAATGAACGCCGATGATGTTCAAATATTACTTTCGAAAACCGTCAGATCTGAACGGGCTGAAAGACGACTCCGAGACAGCCGTAACTAATCAGAAATCTTGGTATAATAAAAATGGACTCAAGCTCAACTCTGAAAAAACAAAATGCATCTTGTTAGGCTCGAACTCAAAAAGAAAATCCGTTCCAATGAATTTCTCTATCAGGAAAGGCAAATCTGATATTCCTGTTGAAGATAAAGTTATAAGTCTGGGAGTATGGTTTGATCCCAATCTTTCCTTCAAACACCACGTAATTATTCTGTGTTCCAAGTTGAATGGAACACTTTTGTTCCTAAGCTCCGCAAAAAAATTATTGGATTTCAAATCGAGATTACTGATTGTCCACGCTTTTGTATTTTCTCACATCAACCACTCTTTTTCAATTTGGGGAAAATGCACCAAAACTCAACGAGATGAAGTGCAACGTTGTATAACCTTTGCGACATGAATAAAATACGATGGTAACCACAGAAACGAGACCACGTAAGTCCTCTCCTCGAAAAATTACAGTGGCGCAATATCGACAAGGAACTGGCACTCGATGAGTCGATCTAAATTCATAAAGATCTTCTAAAAAACATTCACCCGTCCGCCAAGGGCACATATATTCTAGAGGTGAAAAGAACGATCGATTCACAAGAAATAATGATATTCTGCAAGTTGAACAAAGAAAAACAGAAACTGCCTGTAGGTTTTTCGATACCTGGCGCAAAATTCTGGAACAACCTCCCAATAAGCCTCATTATTCTTAAATCCAACATGTCCTTCAAGAATCTGATTAATGAACATCTTATGACCGATCACTTCAAAACTGTACCATTCCCTACAAACACAAGCTAAATGCATAATTCCAGTAACAAGAAAATCCATTTTGTTCTTCAGCATGTCCGAAAACACCACCACCATAACTATCAACATTGAGACACCATCAAATCGTTTTTACTCAGACAATGCGTATGTGTTCTATGTTACTAACGATTACAATTGTCTTTGCCAATTACCATAAGTGTTAACTTGCGTTTTGTCTTGTCGATGTTTCAAATGTTTCAACGTTTTTATTATAATTAAAATATGAAATCAGTCTTTTCGAGGAACGATAGACAGGTTCTAACTTTGACAAAGGTTAACTCGATTTTAATATAATTCATTGAATTATTTCTAACAATTACCGTACCATTTTTTGGTGATACAATCATTGCCTTATAAGTTAATATTTTGATTTGTCTTATAAAACAGAAGTATTTTCATCCGATTTGTGTACTCCCGCATTGTCTTTTTCATGATTGTCAATCATTTAATCATTTCCTAGCGATCTTGAAGTGTGTATATTGTATACTCAGTGGCTTGGTAGGTATTTTATCTATAACTTTTTTTGTTTAACTTATGTAGCCTATTCACCCCTTCATTATTCATACCATGGTTTACACCCATTCTTACAATATTGCAGAGTTTTTCAATTTCCAACCCTCTATTGTATTCATATTTCAGTATAATTCATGTCGTCTATCCACACCTTTGTCATCGTACAATAATGATGACTTCTCATTACAATATGCTAAAACATTTCGATGGCCCAACCCCATATTCTCGGGACTCTAACCACGTGCATTGGTGATTTTCTACCACAAATACTTGTTATTTTCCACGCCCGTGTATTTTGTTATTTATACACCCCAAGTACTTATTTTTTTTCCACCCTGTGTGTCACTGGTTTTCCCGACCCAATATAGTCGTGATTCTTTTATCAAAATAGACATTTTCTGTATGAACCATAATGATACTACTGCAAACCATATTTCGATCCATGTAATCCAAACCGGCGGCCCCTAGAGATGAGCTGTGACGAATTCAAATTGAACTCGTTTTCGTTAAATCAAATAGCAGAGTTGATAATGAAGTTTTTTGTCCTATGTTTAAGAATTTCTTTATTTTCTAAAAAAAAAAAACTCATTGCCAGACGATGGAAACGAACGATTTAATGATAATAATGATAATAATACAGTTAATATCAAAATGTTATTTCCTGGACCACACTTGTACGTATAATTGATCTACTTAATCAATGTTAATTTTTATATCAGTTCATTAAGAACAGCAACAACTGATGTCAAAATCTCATTTCATTCAGTTTAACAACTGTTTAATATTGTTCTTGTCTCTCATCTACCCTGAGTGCTGTCTTTATAGACTTTTCATCAATAATAACCGTGGAAGTTATCGTTCAGAAGAAAATATCTGTATCTACAGACGATGAAAATACTGAGTTATTCTAATGAACAATAACGATTTAATGAGGTTGTGTTTCAGGGGCTAACGGCTATTGATGATATCGTTTAAACGGCAATTTGCTGCACTATGGGCGACGTCGTTTTCTTTATGAAGAATGTCGTGAGATGATGAATGACATGGTGATCTATCAACGACCAAACCAATACTTTTCAAACTTTAAGCTTCCCTTCCATGCTAATTAAAAAAAAACATTCAAGTATTTTTTACAGAGGTGTGTTTTTCACCTTTGTATATTACACTTAATAAGCATGAGAGACAATGAGCATTGCAAAATTTCTTGAAAGTAAATGAAACATTCGAAGCAGTGTCCGTGGACTTTTTGGATGGACTTGTCAGATTCAGGTTTTGCTATGAATATTTTCCAGCCCATTTCCACTTTCTGTACGAATAATAACGAATTTATTCACAAAGTAGCAGGTTAGCAGAATATTAATATTCCACATCATCATCATATCAAGTACCTTACGTTGATGCCTCTCAGCTGATTTTTGTTAGAAACACTTATCGAAAGTCTTTTTTAGAACAAAAGTATTTGAACACTGATCCGCTGATATTTCATCATTTTTTTCCATGACATATTTATCGTAAGTTATGCGTTGGATCAATCTATTAGGCGGCTAGCTTACTTTCAGTGCTCATGTAAGGTCCCTCCAAACACTTCCTACAAACGTCAAAGGTCGTCACGTTTGGACATGATACTCAGGGACATGAGTTCGTAAAGTGTTGTGCGGGGAAATCATGAAGTTCTACCTCTGTCTCGAGGAGGAGTACATAACTGGAAACAAAACAGTGGGTTCAAATACAAGAACATTCATGTTATATATAGTGGACAGGCAAAGTACAGAGATGCTTGAGGCGTGTTGAGTGAATGGCCTAAACTAGACTCGCTTGACCAATTCACTCTTTCCGAAATAACGCTCCTGCTCCTCATAATACA
>SDVV010004418.1:0-20224 GCA_016164225.1 Gammarus roeselii
CTGTAACCATCATGGGACCTCATCTCTCCCCCCCACCCTGATGTTGAACGGGTGGGGAGCAGTGTAGCGGGAGGCCTTTATATAGGCTGTCCCTACCCAACCAGAGACCGGTGTGTTAGGGCAGGGCTCTCTCCTGACGCACTGCGCTGGCGCTTAGTTCACTGTATCGTGGGGCGATACAGCTTAGCCTCTCTCACCACGGGCAGGTGGCCAGTTTCTCTCAGGGTCGGCATATTGCTTGACCCGTTCTATCCGATGTGTTGTGTTGGGCTGGTGTGGTAGCTCTGAATGCTGACTTTTTGGGTTAGCACAGGGGGTTCCCTGTTTTGACCCCCGCGCGGTGCACGGGGGTTTCTTTTCCCTCCGTCATTGCTTCCGGGGCTTTACCATCTCCGCAGCCGGGTTTGAGATGCCAGTGGGGCGTTGGGGGCTGCTATTAGTGCAGATCCCACCAGCTGCCCCCCCGCCCCTTGTCTCTCCAGTCTGTCCTAAAAGCCTTGCTACTGTCACTGATAGTCGAGTTCAGGGAGGATCCTGTCTAGCCTACGCTTGAAGGCCTCCACTGATTCGCTCGCAGTCACTGCCGGCGGAAGTCTATTCAAGACATTGATGATTTTGTAAGTCATCAGGTCACCGCAGGGTCGGGTGTTGAATCTCTTTGGTTGGAGTTTCAGCCCGTGATTCCTGGTGGGGTGGTCATTTAGCGTGAAGAGGTTTCTGTACTCTACGTTATTGAAGCCTTTCAGGATTTTAAAGGTTTCAATTAGCTGTCCTCGAAGCCTACGCTTTTCGAGGGTGAAGAGATCCAGTTTCCTCAATCTTGTCTGATACCCCATGTGTCTGACAGATGAGATCATCTTCGTTGCCCTAGCCTGTACCCTTTCCAGTCTTTTGATGTCTTGGATCAGGGTGGGGGACCAGAATTGGCCGGCATACTCCAATAGGGGGTCTAACTAGGGTATTGTACAGGGTTAGGATTATTTCCTTGTCCCTGTACCTGAATTGTCTTCCGATGTATCCGAGGACTTCTTACGCTCTTTTCGCGACTTCAGCGCACTGCCTTGAGAATTTTAGGTCAGCGCTAATGTACACTTCTAAATCTTTTTCTAGGTTGGTGGTCGGGATCTGGCTGCCCAGTAGGGAGTAGTTCGCAGATCAGTTTGTTCTGCCGATGTGCATAACTGTGCACTTGTCCGTGTTGAAGGGAAAGTAGAGGAGAGTGCAATGAATGGGCGTGAGTGGATCGAGGGATGAATGTAGAGGAGAGTGCAATGAAAAGACGTGAGTGGATCGAAGGATGAAAGTGGAGAGTGCAATGAGAAGACGCGAGTGGATCGAGGGATGAAAGTGGAGGAGAGTGCAATGAAAAGACGTGAGTGGGTCGAGGGATGAAAGTAGAGGAGAGTGCAATGAATGGGCGTGAGTGGTTAATTGTTCTGTGAACTAGTTTTGAACGGCCCAAATGGCAAATGGGCTGAGTCATAGTAAACTCGGCCGGTTGGTGTGACGCAGCGGGGCAATTGAATTTGATATAGGCTGCAGGACACTTTCAGCGGAACCCGTAGAACACGCAGCAGTGATAAACCAGATCCGCTGAAGTGCCCTGCTGCTTACTGATCTCGGACCTCACTTTTCACTGAAACGTGTGGCGCGGTCTTCAGACCGGACGCATTTAGCGCCATAAGACCGAATTTTGGTGCGTGCATATATAAGAGGGGTGTGAGGTGCGTCTTGTTGTTGGACACCATCTGGGGATTCGGCCTGGTCTGTCTCTGAATTAGTTAGAAATAACAAACCCCAATACGAAAAGGCAAAAATCAACAATTTTAAACTTGAAATTGCTGGGAGATTAAAACAGGTAACTTCCACAGGAGCTCTAAAAAGTCAATAGATAGCCGCAAAAGAACAATCTAAGCACCCGCATTGAGATGTCTGGAAAAAAAAGACTCTAGCAAAATCCATGTCCGCCTACATGGAGAGCCCTTGGAATATGTCTTCAAGTACCCGGGCTCCCATGCTGAGCATAGTGGATTGAATTAAATTGGTCCATCTCAACTGCACGGATTTCTGAAGTCCGCTATATTAAGCATCTCTACAGAGTGCAATGAAGGGACTGCAGAAGTGGAGAACAGAGGATAAATATAGAGTAAAGGAAGGATGTACAATTTTGGGTGCTGAAAATATTAATTGCAGGGTACATCTCCACCTGAGCTCCGAAGTGATTAGATTAGGGGCCTATCTTCACAGCCGACGTGATTGATTGATTTGGGCCTCATTTCCACCAGAACCTCGACGTGGGTCATAATAGGCTCCCCCGTAGGGCAATTCAGTGTGAAGATAGCAAGAGAGTGCAATGAATAAACGTGAGTGGGGAATGATTGTGAAAAGAGTTCTGATGCAGCTGTGAATGCTTTATCGCTCCTGTGAGTCTAGAAAAACGGGATGGGTGTTGGTTCAAACCAGCTAGAGCAGACTCATCCTGCTGCAGAAGGATTTGATTAAGAGACCATTTCCACTGTGTTTTGTCATCGGCCTTCGCGACTTCCCCTGTCGTGCGTGTGCCAACACTTATCTCTGACATTTACTTCTGACCAAAAATCTGCATTGTTGGATCCTGACCTGACCGAATTGAATGAAGTTTTTTGCTTATATACCCGGTTACAAGATAGCTGCCACTTGATAGCTTATTATACAAACGGCATTTTTGGGCTGGTCTTTGACCATTCAAGAGACCTGCCAGATGTTTGATTTGAGCCCTATTTCCACCAGAGCGTAAGACCTGCCAGAAAAATCTTACTCGGTCAGGTAGGCTTGAACCTACAACCTTCAGCTTTCATGGTAAGTGTTGTGAGGAGGCGTCGACATGCTACCCGCTCGGTCACCTGGCTGTAAAGTCTCGTTGCCGGATTTCTTCAGTGCCAACGGGCTAAGTTTCTGTGTGTGCGAATGTAAGAGGAGTGTTTGGTAAGCATTGCCGTCGAAAGGCCATACATATATACGGCTTTGCGTCTGTATATATGCACATGGTAGAGAAGGTTTTGATCACCTCCTGATGGGAGGTACATTAAGGATAGTGCAGAGATGGAATGAGATCGAAAGAGCAAGAAGAAGGTTTTAAGGTAGAAGACTAATGTACTAAATGTGGTGAGCAGAAAGTTCCAGCAGGCATTGAATGAGGAACATTAATGTGTGAAGAGGAAAGGCCTGAAAGATATTGAGGAAGGGTGAGACGTTCAAAGTTGCGTCGTGAATAAGATTATGTTACGGTATGTCTGCACTGCAGACAGTTCAGAGGCAACAATTTTTATCCAAATTAGAACAATTTCGAATTTTTATTTGTGGTATATATGCACGCCAGGGCCTAGAAGTTATAACGAAGCAGGTGAAAACCAGACTAAGATGTTGGGTCCAGCTTCTGAACTGTGCATGGCAGGGTCCAGACCCTTTGGTTAATGAGCTAAGTTTTGGTATGTGTGAGAGTGCATCTCGCAGGCTTGAGTGCAAGTAGTAAGGTATTTGTGAGAGTGCATGTAGTGCATGCTGAACCTTCACCCCTCATTCCACTGTGATTTTGTAGGACTTTAGATGAATTCTTATGACCATGGTTCATAACCAGCTCATCAAGTGGTCATTTTGATATTCAGAGAGCGTCATTAGCACTTGCAATAATGCAGAAGGCACCAAAATGACTCCACAAAATAGAGTAGTAAACTGAGTAGCTACTTGAGAATCCTTCAGTATCAAGGTTCAATGCATAGGCAGTAACGTTCAAGGTGAAGATGGTTATCATGGATTGAATGCTCAATTGCATCACGCCTGTTGAAAGCAAGCTTCATCTGTTGATACTTGCAAATTCAAAAATATAAAATCCAAGAAATCATCGTGCAACAGCACTGGCAATTCACTCGTGGAATATTTTTCTGCAGATCTTTTACTGTCGTCCAAGGGCATGAAATATTATTTCAAATTCTAAATCATACATTTTGTTCTAATTTTTTGTGGTTCCACCAAGTGGAGTGTACACAAGATTCAGCACAGTACAATGGTCGGCAGTACCCACCGTCTTGGTGTTCATTATGTTTGCTAGGTGCAAGGAATTACCAATTACACTGGACAATTAAATTCTTGCTCCATCAAGGCCAAAGGTAAGTAACAAACCTAATGAGAACTCTTCTAATTTCAAGAGATGTGAAAGTCAATCTTTTGGCCCTGGAAATGTTACAATTCCAATTGCAAGAGATGCAACATTTTGAATATAGGGCAGTAAGCTTCAACAACTTGAATATTCTTCAAATTTGTACAGCCCTACCCACAGAGCTCATGCGGCTGGAGGTATTTACCATAGCTAGCATAGTATTACCCTATCAGTGATTCAAATCTCGACAGAAAAAAATGATTAAACAACTATATAAGTACTCACACTTTGATGCCTGGTGAGTCATCAGTATAGAATCGCCACATGCCACCAGTCGAAGCAGACGTTCGGGTCACTCCTGACGATGCAGACGAGCTGCTGGTAGGCTTGCGCTGCCTCACAGTAGAGCTACCACTGCCAGATGGTCTAGCGGCGCCGGCTGCACGTCCTGACGGGCGGCTCGCAGCTCCACCACCAACATTTGTTGAACTTGGAGAAATGGTCTGTGGAACAAAGATGTATTATTTTCTAATGAGGAAAACAAAATCAGAGATGTACCCATGAACTGGTAGTAATAGTTGTAGTGTTTTCAGTATTGTTTTGAAGCAGCATTTCCAGTGGAACTTCTGCTAACATGATACTTGTAAGCTACCAATTAATTGTGATTTTAGATCATCAACGCAAGAAATTAAGATGTTACAACGTTTGCATCATGTTAACCTGTCAAATAATTTGCTTATTATAGGTGTTAATCTGACTAGCAGTCATCACATGGGTTATAGAAGGGCGTTTCAGTGGACAGTTGAACTTGTACGCACCTAACTACATAGCAGAAATTGAGCAAATTGCTATGTTTACTTCTGATGATTAGGGAACCCATTAAAACATATTCTGACAACAGCACTTCAAAGATTTGTCTCTTCATGATACCTGGGTTGTAACAAGGCCACAAGGGTTAACGGCACTGAAAAAGATGTCAAGACTCCCAACATGCAGACTATTAAACGGGTAAGCATCAATCTCTGGTTACAAAAAACTTGGCCCTGCATTGGGCAGTTGCCTGCCTGCAATCCCTTACTTCCTCTATTACCCTCCTTCAAACAGCTATTCTACCAAATCATCATCCTACAACATGTCAGCCAAAAACATCTACTTTGACAAAACATCTCCGCCTATGTGCCCCTCATACACCTATCTCATGAGACTTGCTTGCCCCGTAACCAAAAAAACTAGCTAGCCCCTCATATCCCGTACACCGCTATTCACTAACAATACACTTATTGCAATTCTGCCAAGCCTCTACTTGGCCTTTTCCCTATAATTGCACCCATCAACCCCTCCACTAACAATCAACGTCTTCATGCTCTCTCCAGTATTGCTTTAATCACCAAATCAACAGTTTCTGATCAACACACCACCATCCTCACACCAACAGCTCTCAATCAGAACCTCTTCAACAAAAATAACAGCTTGCAACTAGCACCTCCTCATCATCACAAATTGACAGCTCCTCCTTATTTTCTTTGCAACAGCTTACCATCAGTGAATCCTCAATCACACAACATCTATTTCTGTTGGTGATGGTTGGTAAATTAGAAGATATGGCTTTTGCTGCAAAATTTTGTGCCTATATATATTAGTAGCCATGGATGCACCTGGAGGGTATGACTTCTGTTTGGGTGCATTTTGATGTCTTGTGTGATGCCAGAGTTGCGTAGGTTTCTTTGATGTGCAAATTTGTCAACTCTGCATTTTTGCAGTGACAAAAAAGTATTAAAGGGTTGCTTATTGTGGATTGCAGATCAAAGTTTGTAATTGATAACTTTGGGAAGGTGGTCCAAGGACATGTCTTGGTGGACCCCCATCAACAATTTGAAGTAAGATTGGGAAAGCAGAATGAGATGTCAGGAAAGGCCTGTTGAGTGTATGGAGTAAAAAGGTTTACAAATAGGAGTCTTGTGGTGAGTCAGGAGATGTCATGTGTGTTGAATCACTTAGAGCAAGTGTTCATGGTCTTGAATGAGGTAGTTAAAGTGAAGAGTATACTAGAGTTGACATGAACTGGATGAGAAATATGAATTTCAAATAAATTGTATGGTTTCTAGTGGATTTGAATGAGCACAGATGGCAACTTATGTGCTGTTGAGTGGAAGTTGTGCAAGAGCATAGGCAGCTGTGTTAGTGAATCCAAGATTTTTTTTGTGCAATTGTAAGGAGTGCGCCACCCCTGTTGTTGTGACTGTTCTGGCAAAGTGGACATCATGGATTTTTTTCTCTCCGGTAGTAGGGCGATATGGATCTGGTATTTGGTAAGGATTGGTAAGGAAGCATCAGAGTTCTACTCATTATTGGCCAAGTCATTTGTGCTCATATATAGAATATCTACATGTCTGGCTTTATCCTTGTATGTGTAGGAATATTACAATATATTATGTGTATATATATATATACACATGCATGTATGTCCATATGCAATGGCATGTAAGCCATTCAATTTATATGTATTACTAATAGCTTTGAATTATATTTTGGGGATGCAGAGTTATTTAGGGTTGGACATCCGGGTTATCATATTGGCAGGTCCAGTCATCCGATGGGGAATGGATGTCCTGACTCAACCAGATATTTGATAGTTCCCACGTTTCACAGTAACTTGGACCACAGCAATCATTGTTGCCAATCAATTTCATTCATAACTGGATATTCCTCATGAGATGAGTACATAGTACTAGTGTTATGAAAGTATGAATGAATCAATATTTATAAATATCTGTGTGCTGCTATGTGTTGTGCATGCATAAATAAGTGCTACACATTTGCTATTGCATCACAACAACAGCGCCTTGGTCAACCACATCAGCGTAGAGAATTTTCAAGGCTGCACAGGGAACAATCCCCAATTTCTGATCTTATTTCCCCACTAGCTATAAAACTGCTGAGAGTGGGAGCCGAGCTGTGTGAGCAACCACATGTTTGGCCACTACCACTAGAAACCTTGGTTATCCCTGCAAAGTTGAATGCACCAAATAAGCAATATCAATTTATGAACCGAATAGTTCCATCATATGTCAACTTCTCAGACAGCACGTGTTTCTCACCATTGCAGCCCCCCAAGGGGTCAACATACCCAAACGTCAGGTGCACAGAGTCAGGAGAGGTTAACACAGCCATACGCGCCAGCACCTACAAGGACTCCGCAGAACAACAAACGAGAAGATGCTGGAAGGGATGAGCACCATTGGCTTTCAGAAAACATACACAAAGCCACCCGTATGAATTTATTTATTATTTGCTTCAATGTTCCACCGGGGTCCCAACGCAAAGTTAATGCAGACTCCCCCGTAGGGCGGTCGTAGAGTTGTAGGTTAAATTTAAATTCGGGGTAGTTTAAACGGTCACAGCGGGTTTAAAAGCAGTTGGAGTTAAAGTAACAGAGTAACAAAGTATCAAATAACAAAGTAACTAAGTAAATTTCACATGGGCACCAAGCAAATTTGGTGCGGCTATAAAGGAAACCTGACATGTAAATTAAATTTAACAATTTTAAAGGGGTAACTCTAACGCGGGTACAGAGTAGGCCTAGTACATACAAATTGTACTAAATAAGGGATATCTAGAGAGTTTAACACAAAAAAATATGAAGAGCAGGTTGATTGCGGTGTTGTGTAGCGGCTTCCTCCATTCTCCGCCGGAGCTCCAACGTGTAGTCACCGAGAGCTTCTTCACGTGGCACGACGGTCCGGTGATTCTGCACAGCTTAGTGCACGAAGTCGAAGTAAAAAATTTCAATTGGTGCGCAGGGAGGACAGAGAGTTCAGGATCGGAGATGATTCAGATCTCGCTACCTCTACACTACCTCGTAGAGGCCATAAAAATAGAGTGTTTCAATATGTCTGCGACAGGCTATGTGGTTCAATACAGCTGGATCCCTGGCCATGCAGAAATGAGAAGTAATGAGCTTGCAGATTTCCTTTCAAAACTGACAATCACTCAAGATCAATTCATCCCTAACTACCAAGATTATTTTTAACTCAACTCTCTTAATGTGTCTAACAAGAGTGGGCAGAAAATGCTTGCAATCAAATCCTCAGTTAAAGAAAAAGGAAGACAAGTTCTCCAGCAGGAGACATCAAATATTCATGAACTGCTTTAGCATGCAACACACATGGATAACTTGCAGCCCTCCAATGGGACCAACTGCACCACCATGCTCTTGATGCCACCAAGAGGCAATCAGCATAAAATACTTACCAAAGAAACACAAGGCACCTGCAGTGGCTTGATGTTTCCTTAAATAACCTTTGCAATTTATTCATGGACCTCACCAACTTTAATCAGTTAACTTTCAATAAAAGTATCAGCCAATATTAGTTAGATCCCTAGATAAGTGGAATTTATCTCTGGAAATCTACCACATAATTCCAATGTTATGCAAACTGGACAATGGAATGGCTTCCCACTTTGTGAACATTATGTAGACAGATTTGGCTGAGCCTGAAGACTTCTCTACCATTTCAAAAATCTCATCCTGAAACCTATGCCAACTGGAAGGTATTGAAAAAGAGTTTAGGCACCATCAGAGATTTCCCAATCTCTGACAATACATTTTGAGCAGAGGTGCTGAGAGATCAAAATGGCACCAATGCATGATAGAAGTGAAGTCTAAAGATCACAAATATCCTACCTTAGCAATGGCAATTAAACCATTTAATTTTTCAGTATTGTGATTAATAATAGCAAGTCAAAATCCTAGACGGGGAATTGACTTTGCTCTTGTAGCGCCACAAGACAAGCTTCTAATTCCCTTACATGCCAGAGCCACCCAAGGGTGATCAACTTCATTCCCCATGCAGCTCCACAAACAACACTGGGAGTACTGTGTTGTTTTAGGAGCTGCGCGTCCAAGAGCCTTACACGTATTGGGCACTCCAGGGAAAGTGCCTACATTCTTGCAGCAGCTACAAGAACTGTATTTTGTTTTCAAGATATAATATATATAAAATTAATCAGAAAAAAAAACTGAACAGTAACAGCTTGATACTCCTCATGACTGTTGTAACCCACAACCCTTTAAAATTGTGTTGCCTAATGCTACGCTCAGTTTAATTTGACATGGCAACATCAATTTTAAGCCAAACCAACTTGAAGTTTTGAGATTTGGTAAGTATTTCAACAAAGAGGCTGAACAATAAACCCAGAACAAGTATTGTGCTATGTTGTTCAATAAATCATGCTTCAGGGTTTGTTAAACTATTACAAAACTCACAGTAGTGCAAAGCGTGACCTGGAAACCTTGAAATCTCATGTAATAAAGATATATAATAATAATTTTTTTTATGGAATCACTCAATGTTACAATACAGAGGAGCAAGTTTGACAGGGCATTCCTACCAATACATGGAGACAGGACAGTAGGGCTGAAAAACACGACAGATTCATAAGTTTATTGAGATAGTGACAAGTGCACCTGGATATATTTTATTCCTCTCCCACATGAATATGTTAATAGCATAGCCACCTGTCAGTCAACCTATCAGGGACATCTCCCAGCCTGACATCCACATACATACAACGGGCCCACAACATTGAGAGGCAGATATCGATTATTCTATTATTATCAGGATCTTCCTGCACCAGCACAATTCTCTCCCACCTCTCTATTATTGAAGTTAATTAGTATCCCTCACTATCACATAAGGCCTCCAGGAAACCTATTAGGTTTCATAATACGCTCCTGGGGCTAAAGGCTGCACATTTTCTTGCTCGGACCTCAAGACAAGTCAACATCATAAGCTGCGGATACAAAGCTAGCACTCTTACTATGTACCAACAACCGACCTCATGAAAATATCTTTGTATGCTACTCTCAGCTTACGATTGTGACACTTGCAAATTTCATGTCTGTCATAGAGCAGATGAATTTCCTTTCAAGGTGCACTAGATTTGGCACCAACAAAATCCTGATTAAAATTGATTGTGTTGCCTCAAGTGACTCCCTGCATTTCCCCCATACTTTGAAATAACTCGAAAAGTATGAGGTCGAGAAACTTTGTACTTTCGATGTGTATAGCTACTATGACCATGGAGCACCGTAAGTTTCAGCATTTGATCAGCCAAAAAAAAAATTATTTACAAAAACGTGCCGCAAGCTATGGCCCCTAATTGGGGGTGATTCCCTGCACCCCCATATATCAATTATTGAATCGGCAAATTAGAAGATTGAGAGTACCAATAGGAAAGCGTTCCTATATTAATTAGTATATATCAGTTGCTTAGAATAAATTTTAACATAAAATATCATGTCTGACAGGCCTTTAGTACTGCAATCATACTTGACTCAGATTTTTTGTGGTCAGATTTCTTTGCGTGGAATTAATTTTTTTTCAGTAATTGCAAGCTAACTGTACTGCAAAAATTTCTCCACAACCTGAACTATTTATGACCCTAAAATATCAGTAAGTCAGCAAATATTACATAAAATCAATCTTTTCAATAATACAAAACAACATGTATACGTATTTCTTCATTTCTATATCAAACAAATTGCATTAACATAAATACAAGTCATGCTAGGTTGAGTATTGTTATCTTAATATGGAAATATGATTAAAAAAATATTTTGTATCTGGGTGTTAAACATAAGTCAACACCTAGGCCTAGACTTGTCACCATGTGTTATAAACATCAGGTCATTAAAAAATTAGTTATGCATTTGGAAATTAGCTGTGGTGTCATTATTTTAGGTCATTTACTCCCAGATGTCATTGTAAGTATGGAGAATTGCATTTAATTACTTTTCATTGTAGAAAAACAAAGATATTCATCAACATAATAAGTAATTTGAAGAGTCATAAATACTTCAATATATTATACAGAGGGCATTAATAACCATCATCTGAAAAAATGCAACAAATGACTAGAGTTATGAAGAAGAATATATTTCAATTCTGCTTGTGCGAATGCGTTCTAGTACTAAGACTACTCAGCGCCAACTCTCCAAGTTGGTCTACTTCCATAGAACAGGGTATAGTTGGTATACAATAGTTTGGCCTCCTAACATTATCTAAATTTTTCTCATTAATGTGAACCTTCAATTACTTTTATCAACAGTTGGATTCAGCTGTTGAACTTGGGAGCAGCTACTTGGAAAATTAGTCTTGGTTGGAAGGGTCAAGAAAATGAAGTCTCATGAGATATTATTGAAACATTTTCTTTTACAAAGCGCTTTCTGAAAAGGAAGCGCAAAACAAAGTGGTCAAAGTATCCAATTTGAGTGCACCTTTAAGCTGATTGCCAACCGCATTTAATTTCCAAACATGCTTGGAGATATCAGCATTGTCCCACAGGTAGTTTGTTATTATGTGACCCAAGTGCGGAAAACTTTTCACATAATCCAACTGAGCACCATTTAACTTTTCTCCATTTGGAACTGGAACCTTTGCATAGCGTGCGATTTTACTAGCATACAAGCAAATTTGCTAGTATTGTTCTCAATATCTAGTGTTGCAGCCTCTGTCTTGCATATATGTAGCATAATTTGAGGAGCGTAGGGACCAGTGGAACCGTATTATTGGCATAGCAAATTGCCGCAATACAGCAGTTGCCCATATGACAGGCATGACATCTTGCAACTATGTTTCTTACGTTCACTAGTAGGGGGCACTGCATTGTGTTGACTTTTTGCGTGAGAAATGCGACGAAACGGGGTGAGCGTAAACCAGTTTGAGGTGAACCAGAAACGCACAAGGCAAAACACCTCTGTGTAGGAGATGGAAGAGTGAACTAGGCAAGTGATTTTATTACCGTTTCTTCATAGCAGCTGCCGTACCCATTCTATGGGTCGGCAACTGCAACGAGGGTTATTGTTTCTATCCAGTGACTGCGCCTGTCAAGGGCTATAGGCGATCAGGGACTAGCATTGAGTAATCACTGAATCTTGGCAACTCCGTCCTGTCAGTGAGGTAATCTTGGTGACCACTAGGACATACTCTCTGGACTGGAGACTGTCCTAACAAATCAGCAAAGTTCAAGTGCAGAGCAAGACAGGATAATGGAAATAATTGAAACAAAATCTGGGGAAATGTCTCATGCAACTGAATATACAGCATCCTGTTAGTCAGAACATACAAAAAACAAACAAAAATATGCATTTATAGATTACTACACACATTAAACATGGTCAGGCTAGTTAAAATGGAAACAAATTATCATACATTGGATCAGCAAGGGCTTGCTTATAGCAAGTGATAAACCAGATTGCACAATTGGGCACGGGGTTGAGAACATTACGTGCATTTTCATCGCTGAATTTCAAGAACCAAACCAGCCGTGCATCTCAGAAGCTGAGAACGGCACATCTAGACCTTTGCATGCACTTGCAGAGTATATTTGTTGAGCTACGTGCCAGATTGCACAATTGGGTACGGGGTTGAGAACATTACGTGCGTTTTCAGCGCCGAATATTATGAACCAAACCAGCCGTGCACCTCAAAAGCTGAGATCGGCATATCTAGACCTTTGCGTGCGCTCGCAGCAGTATGTTTGCCGAGTTACGTGCGCCACTGTCAGAGACACTGACAAATATATACAGAACAGAGATCTGGAGGCGCAAGGCTGCGAGCATCACGAAATAGACTGCAGAATTACATGTGTGTAGAGTTTGAGATGTCCGCACATAGACGTAAGCGTCTTTCACCAACCAGGCGTCATACAAAACAGAATGTAACATTTAGATGATACACTTTCTTATGGTAGTTATAAATTATATTGATCAATACCTGTCAGTTCATATTAAAAATTGCCATTACTAACAATGCTTAATTTTGTACTTCCACTCCGCTGTCATTTCCATGAATGTTGCAGCAAACTTGTTTACATAACGTGTGTGACATCAATGTTCGTTTCTACCTATATTCAAAATGCAGTAATGGTAAATTGACGTTCAAACCATGCAGGGCGTAATTCAATATTACAGTTTAGCTTTTGTTGCATTCATACCAAACGCTGATGCTCTTTGACTTTACTGATATTGCCCGTTGTATTGTGAATCGTCAATTTATTCTCCCGCCAAAAAAATGCGATATTGGTTTTTGTTAGTTTCTCTCAGTAACCGATGACGATCCGGACTGTTCGGTCACAGCGATTAGTAGTTCTTCAATGATGGTTATGTGCAGTGGTTAGGAATCTTGGTGTCAGTTCGAATTAATATGCTATGGAGGAAAATGCGTGCATGAAATTTTAGCACAACAAATATTTTTGAAAAATTGTTTACGTGCAATGTACTGTTTCCGCGTGCGATATTTTGAAAGGTGTCTTCACATGCGCTTCATCTCAAGATTTCATGTGCGCTGCACATATTACTTCAATGTTCGCGTGCGCTTCCCGCCAAATTGTGCAATCTGGCCTACGTGCACTACTTCAACAAGATACTGGCAAATATATACACAGTGGAGAGCTAGAGGTGCGCAATTCACTGCATAATTATTTTGTGTAGAGTTTGTGATAATCGCACAGACACAAACGTCTTTCACCAACCAGGCATCATAATAAATGGAATGCAATGTATAGATAATACTCTTTTCTTTAGTGTTATAAAAATCGTAATTAACAATTGTTGTCAGTTCTTTATAAAAATTGCCATCACTAACAACAGTTCACATATCTCCTAACCACACAACTGACGATGGTAATGCAAAACTTTGTACTTCCACTCCGCTGTCTTGTTCCATGAATGTTGCAGCAAACTTGTTTGGCAAACATGTGTGACGACCATGTTCATTTAACCTCTATTGTCAGATTGCAGTTATCTATGTTAAATTGTTGTTCAAACCATGCAGGAAGTAATTTAATATTGCAGTTGAGCTATTGTTGCATTCACACTAAACACTGATGCATTTCATCTTGACTAATATTACTTGTTTAGTAAATTGCCAATTTCTTGTTCTCCCGCCATAATATGCGATATAGGTTTTAATTTGTTTCTCTTATCAACAGCTGACAATTGTCAATCCGGCCTGTCCGGTCAAAGAAATTAGCTACTAGTTTTACAATGATGGTGATGTGCAGTGGTTAGGAATTTTGGTGTCTGCTTGAGTTGATATGCTTTGGAAAAAAATGTGTGCATAAAATTGTAGCAGAACAAATAGTTTGAAGATTTGTTCACATGCAATGTACCATTTCTATGTGCAATATTCTGGAAAGGTGTTTTCACGTGCACTTCATCTCAAGATTCCACGTGTGCATCAAATATTTCTCATCAATGTTCACGTGCTCTGCCTGCTGAATTGTGCAAACTGGAGTGATATCCGTCAACTGCACTATGTCAGCAGGCATGCCATTCCACACCAATACATCTCAGACTGTAGGATCATACTTAAGAAGTGGGCAAATATATGCAATGTAGAGGA
Organism: Gammarus roeselii; assembly: GCA_016164225.1. Lineage (NCBI taxonomy): Eukaryota > Metazoa > Arthropoda > Malacostraca > Amphipoda > Gammaridae > Gammarus > Gammarus roeselii. The sequence continues at coordinate 14,542 of SDVV010004418.1, forward strand.
GCATTATAAACATCAAAGACCAAAAGACAGGTAACCTCATCAAGCCATTTACCAACTCACCAGCCTTTGCACTTGCAGCTACCACACAAATATGATAGTGGATTTCAAGACTAGTGTGAAGGACAGGTTGGTGTATTCAAAATATATATTTGCCCCATAGGTAAGAAGAACTATGCACGCTGTATTTTATTAGAGCCTCATTTACACCAGAGCCTCGATGTGAGTCAATATAGGCTCCCCCTTAGGATGCCATATGCACCCCAGAATAATACTTAGGCCTGCACTGCAGGTTAGAAACACGCAAGGCTATGTTAGGTCAAGTAGGGTGGGAAGTTTCCAATAATATTGTTCACATTGATCAAGCGATGAAGTGAAACAAGATTATATATATGAATTATAAGCCTATAATAATAGAAAGACATAGAAGCAGCCTGCCTGTCATCAGCATATATCGTTGGTCTGTCATCAAACTACCTTAGAACGGAAATATTGGGGTGCCACAATTGGAGAATCAATGGGCCAATCCCGATACTTTCATCTCATTGGTCACGGAACAAATTCATTGTTTAACGTAAAATAATCCTTGTATAGTGACCACCACTTACCATCTTTCTTGATCGTAATTAATTCCAGTGGAACGATTGGCAATGACAGCAACTTCTCTCAATGGCATCTGTCACTCGAATGACAACAAACGTCTAAATCCATACGTCAGAGATTCGTGTCGACTGAAGTGTTGGTTCTTTTCATAAGCAACGAGTGTCGTCGGAATATTGATAAATTCAAGGTTAAATAAGCAGACACAAAAGTAGTAATCATGTACAATATATGAAATGATTTATTTTTTAATTAAAGCTTTATTACAAGTAGAGCTGTTCGATTGGGCCCACTTATATTCGCACTACAAAATTGGCGAATTGGGTTATGCTCAGGACACTTTCTGGCATAACTGTTTTAATTAGAAATCCACACGACACTCAAAAGCCTTGAGTAATTTTAATAAAGGTATGTCATGACTCCTTTGAATTGCAGCCATGGTACATGCAGAGGTACATGCATACGAATAGTCGGAATAACGTACACCTTAATAGTCATTCCCCATGACAGTCTGGTCTGGTCAGCTGATTTTCAAGGCACAAACGCAGTCACTGGAGCCGAATGTGAGAATTTGCAGGCAAACATATGATACAACTGCGTGTGCATTGTGTTATAAAGTGGATCAATGAGTTGAGCATGATTTTGGAGAGGGAACAGCGTGCTGAGGAGAGGAAAGAGCTGATGTACTTCCTAGAAAAGAACAAGATAAGAGAGGAATAGCAGCAAGTAAATAGTTCCTGCAATAACTCTGGGATGAGTTAACAAGAAAGTAATGCAGTTTTATCAAGCACATGGAAAGAATTTTCCTCGGTAGAAAGGAGAGATATGGGACAATATAGTCATTATTTATTTGATAGACTTTGAGTTTCTGTAGTTATCCCAGAAATAGTTATGTGCATATAACCCTTAATTGGGGGTTGGAAAGGAATTGCTGATATCACAAGTTATTTCAGGTCTATGAGCGACAAGAGGTTAACCTCGAGACTGTGGTGAATACAGTTAAGATGGCTTTGCACTTTAGTGGTCTGTTAACGTTACAAGTAGTGGCTGCTAGTGACTGAGCCACGAACCCGCTGAGAAGCAGTCGTTTGGCTTGGGAAGTCATGGAGAGTTTGGCATTTAGATCAGCGTTGGTCAAGTGTTTACACCTGTTGACAATCCCCCTGATAATAATTAAAAACAGACTAATATGCGGTTCCCTTAATTTGGTAAAAGCCAAATAAAAACTTAACGTTGAGAAGTTGTGCGGGAGAGGGCAGCGATGGCCTGCGGCACTGGAGCACTGGGGTGATTGGGCGTCATCAATATGGTGATAGCCAAAAGAATGGCAACAGGGTATGCAGGTGCGGACGGCAGAGAGGCTGCAAGGAATTGGAATACATACTGTGAGTTTGTATGCTGCTCCTGAGCAGTTGATCCGTAATTTACCAAAAAAGAGGAAAATAACATTATTTATTGGAGTGTTGGGTTGTCGATTACAGCTCTCCAACGCCACCTATATCAGGTACTAGCAAAACAAAAAATAAATAACAAGGTCTGGTGATAATACAATTTACCAAAACAAAAATTCTGCAATAATAGCTAAAGCTACAGAGATTGAGCGTTATAAATGAGTGTGGGTTTCTAATCGCAACTGTAAAAAGAACATAATGAAATGGCTTCAATTTCACAATTTGTTAAATTACAACATGAGTTGCGGCGAATTGAAATTAGCTTCCGCTTTTGCTAAATGAAACCGAATGTTTCTGTAATCTAATTTGTGAATTTGACATCATGTTTCATGTTCAAAATTGAAAACTTATTGCCAGATTATAAAAACTACCAAATATCCTTTACAAAATATTTATGACCAAAAAAATGCAATGAATGACTATACTCCTACTAGGATCTAATCGTGATGCAAAGTATGCTAAATCATTACAATGGGTTACCCGCTAAGCATATGAACATCGCCGGCCTAAAATATGTAGGGGCTCGAGAAGTCGAGTAGTAGTAGCTGCTTCCATGTTCAACCGGAGTCCCAACGCAAAGTTGATGCAGACTCCTTCGTAGGGCGGTCTCAAGAAGTTGAGTTCTGCATAGATCTCCCTCACAACAAAAAAATATGTTTATATATATGTAGTATTTTTAAGATTGATGTATTATAGTTTTTTTGACTTATGATAGGGTTACCAGTTGGCAAACCAGTCTAGTCGAAAAGTTAAAATTAGCTTCTGTGAGCTGTAACAATTCAAGTTTACACGGCGCTTGCAATTTCAAGACACCTTCAAATGTGCCAAATTTAAATATGAAATTAATTTCTCAAGCAAATAAGCACTCTTCGGCGTAGCCCTTGTCGGGGCTCTGTGCATAAAATTCTGACTCCAAAAAAATGAAATAAATTTAATTTCAATACTTAAATATGAAAAATGATTGAGTATTATGAGCGCACACATATACCAAACAAGAAGACTGAAACATAACATGAGATCTTTTGTATTATGAACTTATTAATTCCCAACTCAACCGAGAGAGGGCATGCGAGGTAATACAAAAATGGAAAAGAAGGGATAGGAAAGCCGGCAAGAAAATCAAGGACCGCTGTTGCTTCACAGCGGGTAATCTTGTCACCTTCGAGGCTTGTCCGAGACAGTGGTGGAAGCAAAGTTCACTAGTTTGGTCTCAGAGACTTTCCAACAGAGGGTTGGCGTCCAAACAGTTGATTTGCAGTTGTTCTGCGCCAATCCACAGCATACAAGGCTGCACAAAAATGATTTGCTAAGCCAAATATGCCACATGGGAGACAATTACACATCATTCTGCCTGCGTCATACAGGCAGACAAAATAGGTGCACATAGTAAATGAACATTTAAATAGAAATAGTATACCCTTGTGGGTGTAGCTATTAGTTTTAGGTGGTTTTCTGGTAATAGCCTTAAGCCTTATACAAAGCTTGACCGGGGGGATAACGATGAGGAGTTGCAAGGTTAAATTTTTACTCAAAAAAACACAAATGCAAATGTCTGTTCGTTCATAGACATGATAGTCAAGAGAGGAAAACGGGGGATGAACGGCACTTCCTTAAACTGAACATTATATATTAGTAATCACGACCTAATTTAAAGGGGGCGAGAAAACTATCGCCGTTCGAAACAATCCTAACACTCGGACATGTAAATTTTAAGGTCTCCTGTCATAATGGTTGGGTAACTCTCCGTCGTGGTGGTTACCAAGGCACGACAGGAGAGGGTGGACGGGGCTTTCCACCGCGGTTGAGCCTTGGAATAGATAGAGAGAACACTTTGTACCTACAGTTCTTGAAGTCAAAACTTAGGATTAATTAAAATTATTTGAACAGCACCTGATTCTTGTCTGCGACTTCGAACTGTCGACATTAACACCAGATAATAAAAGTTGTACCTTGTAGGATGGCGTTAGGCGCGAGAGTGGTGCGGCAGACCGGACTAGAGCGGTCCTGTCATTCAGAGTGAACAACAGATGGCAACACTAGAGGTGCCAGGTATGTTGTTTATACGTTGCTAAGTTATTTGATAATAACAGTTTGTTCCCTTACACGTATACCAGGCTGGTACTAATCTGTGCCTAAACTTGTCAATAATTAATATTTTGTTGCTAAAAAGTGCGATGCAATGCTTACTAACAATTTTTCCTTTATTCCAGGACATAGCATTTCCAGATCCTTGTGCCGCTTCCAAGATGCGGATTGGCTTAGCCTCCACTCCTTGTTGCCGCCCTTGGCGCAGATTGGTGGCGCCTAAATCCTTGCAGAACCGGGGAACTTGGAATTGTAGTTCTGCGCTGCTTGCTGGCAAGTTGACGTGCTGAGGGATCCCCGCCGTCAGAGAGAAACTGCAGTTGGCGTGCGGAGGGATTCCCGCCGCCAGAGAAAAAATGCATCTACGAAACAAATCCAATGTAAGTTAATACAATGGTCTAACATATACCTTCAAATTAACAGACAGATTAACACAGATTAACAGATTAACAGGATGTGAATTTCATGTTAGTTACTGTGAGGGAGAGCAATGCAGTATTCGACTTCGCGAGCCCTTACATAGCTACCAGGAATACAAATGAGAGGCTAAAGCTTCACAATTATAAGATAATACATTTAAAATACAACTTGACTGTTATGTTTATTATTCAGAATTATAAATGCATAATTCTCCCCTAACTTGAATGTATAAGGCTGTAAGGTAGTTGAATGATATTTGAACGTATTTGAAAATATAGTTTATTTATATTATATATTTAAACATAGGCACGAGTCAAGGTGGAGGCACTATTCAGACATGAAAATTGCTACATAATGTAAACTGGATACCAATTAAATTATCCTGTTATAGCTAATCAAGGATAATGTATTGGTTTTATAAACTTATTGTAATAACAAATGGTGCACAAGGAAATCGCTTCAGCTATATGACAATTAGGTTACATATAGCAACATCTTGCATCAAGATGGATACATGAAATATCACTCTTCATACCTTGTAATACTGCTTTAGTTGAGGATTAGGTATATCCTAAATATGTTAAAGCCCTGTTTAATACACTGGGTCATATATGATATAGCTACTGTATCCTGTAAAAATCATTGACTGTTTTAATCCCTGGAATGTGATGAAGGAGAGTGAAAATTGTGACGTAGCCTAGCTAACTACACTAGAAGTATTGATCGGATTATATAGGCCTTTTATATTTACACTTATTATTCTCTGGCAAAACGGTTCACTTAGTGTTAGCTACTTGAAGGAATGTTGGTGTGAAATTGCTTTTTTCAAGCATTCAACGTAATTACTTGCCCATGAGCCATAGGGTTGAAAAACAATAAAAACCGTGATACTGATTTTTACTTTGGATCAGTGCAATAATTAATTCAATTATATCAAATTAAATTAAATTAAATGCATCAGCCACCGGTTGTCCTATACAATCCTAGTGTGGCTGTGCATGCAAATGAAAATTGACAATTATACATCAATAACACAACCTATCATGTGTGGCTGAACATTGGCCTGAAATATTAATAATAGGTCAACATGTCACAAGATTATGTCTTGGGTTTTCTCCTGTGTTCTCTCG
>SDVV010004419.1:0-20223 GCA_016164225.1 Gammarus roeselii
TGATGTGACAAGAACTTGATTTGAGTGAAAGTTAATGGTAGTTAATCGATTAGTCACAGTTTTGGGGATCAATTAAATTGATGCTCGCACTAATCTTTTCAAGGTACAATACAATCAATGATGAGATTAATAAATATATTTAATCCTAATAAATGTCCCACTTGGGCATTATGATTCTGACTACATAAAAATTTAATTTAGAAAAAGGGATTGCAAAATGTTAGGGTTGAGCGTAGTAAGCGTCCGCACTGGTAACTATGAGGAGTTGGGATGAAGCAACCATAAAATTGTTTGGTTGTTGTATTTGTGTCCACAACTCATCTTATTAGTGGGTCAGGATGCTGGAGAAGGGTAGAAAATTTATGTAGATTTCTTGCAATTGTCTGAGGTTTGACTGAGTCCACGGGTCCTGCCCGTGGTCTTGATTGAAGTGGGACAGTATTGATCCACTTGGACTTGTAACTTCTACTTAGTTCTGGGGCCAATGAAAGGGCTGCGAGGAAAATGCCCCTTTCAGCCGAAATCGCATTGTGTGACAATTCCACCTCATTCTGTTTGCCTCAATCAGTTATATGTACAAAGGAACATATAACTGAAATTTACATCCTAGCAGGGGCTCCCATAAAAATTAATTGTGGACTTTCTGTTCAAAATATATGTATATAATAAGGAATTATTATATAGAACATGGTCTGATTCTTATCTTAATTTGGAGATGATTATTAAGAACGCCTAATTTAGGTTATATCATCAATATGAATTAGGATTCCCTAATGCATGATGATAAGGTTGGGAATTATGGTTCATTACCATGCATGGACCAATAGGGCGATAATATCAAGATCAGTGTGGTGTCTTGAATATATGCATAGGAGAAATAATCCACATCCGGTGAATACTACAGCATAAAGATATTAATAAGAAATGAAGTGGCCGGCTCCGCAGGTGGTATTGCCGGCATGATATTTTTACACATAAAAAACTGATCATTTACATTCGACACAGGCTACGGCACTGTGAAAGACATCAGACACATAAATTTTATGTCTGGAGAATTGAGAACCTGGTGATTTCCTAGCTATCACCAGTGCAGAGGTACATTTGGTAGAATTCTCACCTGTACTCTGTGGAGGCACTAATCAAGGCCTAAAGTGTAAGCCCTCGCATGATAATGATTAGTATGTTCTAATGAATGTCAATTGATGGTCATGTTTATTAACGCTCTATGTCAGTTATTTAAATAGCACGGGAGCTGTAAACGCACATTCCTGAAAGGTATGAAGAATACCATGATAGGGATGGTGATGGAGGTCTAAGCAGTGATGGAAGTCGTCAGTTCCTTACTTAGTTCATAAATATAGGAAAAGCCGCAACCCAATACACGGTTGCGGTTTTTTAAATACAGGTGTTCCAGAAAGAACACAAGATTTCAATGGAAACAGACACACGATATGTTGCACCCACCAGCTCGTGAGAGTTAAGTAGTCGGTTCACGATTTGTTGTTGTGGAAAAAGCCGAAGTATTGCCAGATTCACATCTAGATGGAAGTCTGAATTGTTCGAGGCATTATATGGAATACTCTCAATGGCATTCCTGTGCCTATGCGTATTTATTCTGTCTGCATAAATGTTGCACTGCCCTTATGGTTATGATAATCGTATTTGTACTAGTTGAATAGCTGTGGAATGTAAGGTCGACGCACATTGTCATGTATTTGCATGTAAGTACCATCGACTTGGTGTAGGCGGAAGGATGATCCTTCATCTTCGAGTATTGCTATCAACTCCTGGTCTTGAAGTAGTTCCGTGCGAAGTCGTTCTTCATCAGTGTCCGTAAAAATTGTTGTGTGAAGGTAATGACAATCCTCGTCGTTTTGTTCAGGATGCAGTTGCGTGACTGGTTCCTCTTGATCATGACATCGTGACAAGGCGTCTGCGACTTGGTTATTTTCTCCAGCAATGTGCCGGATGTCAGTTGTGAACTGACTGATGTGGGAGAGTTGTCGGCTCTTCCGGAGAATGTCTCGTTCCTGTCATTTGTGAAGTGCACCAACCAATGACTTATGGTCGGTGATGATGGCAAAGTCTATGCCTACAATGAAGTAGCGGAAATGTTTTGTTGCTTAAGTATTGTTGCTTGAGCTAGAGCTGCTTTGGCATCCTCAAATGCTTGGTTTGCTTCAGGGTTTCAAGCAATTTTGTCATTCCTCCTGGGTTTCCCCGAAAGAAGTGAGTTGAGTGGTGCCATGACTGAGGCAATGTCATGTAAGAAACTTTTGTAGAACCGGATCATGCCACAAAATGTCCAAAGTGTCCTGGTGAAAACGGGCTTCTCAAATTCGTTGATAGCTTTGACCTTCTCGGGCAACGGCAGAATTCCCTGTGAGGTTATTCTGTGTCCCAGGAAGTCCACATCGGGGAGTCCAAACTCACCTCTCAGTTGGTGTTTGACTAGCCTATAAGCTGCTAGTTCGGTGAAAAGTTCATCGAGGTCTTGGAGATGCTCAGTCTCATCTGAGCTGGCAAACAAAATGTCATCAACATAGTTGAAGATTATGACTGGGCGTCCTTCGACGGATATGTCACAGAGAACTAAGTCGATGAATCGTTGAAAGGTTTTTAAAGTGCACTGCTGAAGCTATAGGGCATGCGTGTGAATTCGAAGGATCCAAAAAGCGTGGTGATAGACGTTTTGGGGATGCTTTCCTCATCCATCGGGATTTGGAAGTAGGCGCTGGCTAGGTCAATCTTATAGGAAATGGTTCACAAATATAGGAGCACTTCCTAACTTATGTACATTAACTTCACAGGGCCATCGTCGCAACACACACGGTCGCGGCTATTTAAATACATGTATTCCAGAAAGAACACACGATTTAAACGGAAACAGATGCACGATGTGTTGCACGCACCAGCTCACGAGAGTTAAGAAGTCTGTTCACGATTTGTTGTTGTGGAAAAATCTGAAGTATAACCAGATTCACATCTGGCTGGAAGTCTGAATCGTTCGACGCTTTTTATGAAATACTTCATTTGCATTCCTGTGCCTATGCGTATTTATTCTGTCTGAATAAATGTTGCACTGCCATTATGGATAAGATAATCGTATTTGTACTAGTTGAACAAAAATGTTGAGGGGAACCTGAGATCAAGAGAGGGGATTGCCCAATAAATTCGTGCTTGTGGTGCATGTATAATGGGTTTAGTGTTACTAGGATTAATGTAGAGTCAATTGGAGACCTCTACAATGTCTTATATTACCAGGGGATTACATGAAAGATGAATATGTGTACGAGGAATCCCCATATCTAAAAATGTATATTTTATTTGCCTAAGATTTACATATAGCTACATCCTGCATCCAGGTGGATACAGGTAATATTCTACTGTAGACCAATACCTACATATATTGTAGGTATTGGTATGCTCTCGGTTCGGAAACCTATTATAAGATATCATAATCATTTGTACCTAAACATGTGAGATACAGGCTTCTCACAGGGATCAATACTGGCATGGCACATAATGAATTTTTGGTGAAGTTGGAAATTTATATATATTGATTATTAATGAAGGGTAATTTACCCTTTGTCAATCAAAAAGTTAATAGTGAATGAGCTTCTGTGAGCGATAATAATTCAAGTGAACACGGTACTTTCACTTTCAAGGCACAATCTGACTTCAAGTTATGCTATCCTTTTCTTACATATGAGGTTGAGTATTAGGGGCAAGCACCAAAAAACAGACACAAGGACAATAAAACAAGGGTAAGTAAAATCTTTGGTATTGATCCCAACTTAACTGAATGAAGACATCCAAGGTAATATAGAAGGTGAAAAGAAGGTATATAGGAAAGCCGGCAAGAAAATCTTAGTGGCATTGTTAATTTCCGATTATCTTTGGGGGACTTTGTTTTAGATTTTTTGCGGGCCAGTCGAGAATTCGTTTTTCTTCTCGCCTGATAACGTTCACGTAAAATGGAGATAGTGTCCCCTGGTTTTCTTGGTGGCAGCGGGCTGAAAGGCTGTCTTCTGTGGAGCAATATCCATGGGAAATCTAAGTTGCACTGGCCCAGGCTATCTAGCCTAGCTACAAACTATCTATATTTTTGGCCTGCAACAGAAATATTAGTTTCGGCTGGTGTCTTTCTTTGCCTCTGTGGCCACTGTTTCACTTCCTTAAGTCGTTTACCATTTAGAACCTCTTTCCCCGTATGTGTATGCCGGGATATTTTAACTACTGCCACGAGAACTGTGTTCTTGTCCCTGTCTACGAAGAGTCTAGAAAAAAAACGCTCAGCTTGTTGCCCGGAAGTCATTGTTGCCAGATTTGTGTCAAAGTATTTCTCTGAATCATTTATTCCTTCTGATGCATGTTCCATGGCTTTTAGTGCGTGGTATACATATTTATTTAGCCAAATCAATATTTGTTGCACTGCCATTATGGTTGTAAGCAGTTTGTATCAGCTGAACGGAAATGTTGCAGCTACCTACAGAGAGATGCAACAATGAGATCAAAAGATGCGATCGCTTAATAGTAATAGGTGCTTGTGATGCACGTATAATGTGTTTAGTGTTATTAGGATAATGTAGGGTCAATTAAGGACCTCTAAAAATTCTCACCTGTCTTATGTGGAAGTCTTATTAGTCCTAAGGTACAGGTAAGCCCTTGTCTAGAATTTCTAGCTGAATATTTTTTAGTTCATTGCATGCACATTCAGGCAAGATTTCTTCAAGTTAGTAATTGGCACTGGAACAATGGAAATTCCTGAAATAAGGTAAGGAAAAAGTGAACACGTTTTTGCTTGAGACCTCTAGCCTACCTACAAATTTGTAGGTTAATAATGATGATTAAAAGATTAAAAATAATAATAATTGATGAACGGCTGATTGACGTGTGATTTGTCAACAATCGACTGTTATAATGAACAAAAAAATGAGATTTGAATAAAGAACGATGATTGAATGTTTAAACGATTGATAATATTGATTGTAAGATTGAGAAATACGAGTATCGCATTGCAAAAAAATAAACTAGTTTAAAAGATAAAACAAGGGCATCGAATTTGCTAGCAGATTGATGAATAATAATTGTGATAAATTAAAAATTATTACTTGAACGGCCTGAATTGATCTCCTGCCGTCCTCACAATCTCTAGTCACGGATTCAGCGCTTAACTGACCGTTGAGCTTTCAAGGGTATGGAACGGCAGTTATAAATTGATCGGCCACAGAATTGAAGCAAGCGAAACTTCGCGCGGACCGCGCGGTATTGAAATTATATATGTGAATTGAATCGCATTGAGTAGTTTCCTTATCTGACTCCATTTTGATCGACAGCGGGTGTTTGCCTATTTCTAATCCTAGAGAGAGATGCGACGAGGTGCAGGGGAGTGCTAGCGAGATAAATTTTTACATATATTACAAAAAAACGTAAGGTTATGCAAATTATATTAATGGTAAATCTACAGTCAGCCGTGGCTTGATCTAGTCGCGATTCGTACAGTTGAACTATTTATAGACCCGTCCTAGATCACACGGCACGGAATCCCGCGGTTACATGAAATACCAGGAACACCCGATACCGGGACTTACGGGATGGCGAGGGTTTGCTTTGCTACACTGAAGAGCTAACATTACGCGGCAACTCGGTTGGCACACTGAATCGGATGAACTCGACGTGCAGCTCTTAATAGAGACGATGACCAGAGCTGTGTGGTAGTTGTAGACTATGACAACCAAGCAAGTGGTGGCTGGTGGTTGGAGCGATGAGCACAGTGAACTGTCTTGAGGCTAGTGCGAAACTAAGAGCACACGTGGTTGATGAGACGCTGCGTTGCGAAGAACAAAATGGCGCTTTGCTTGAAGCACACTTGACGTGCGGAATGAGATATGCTGCGGTGACGATAGGCTGGCGAGACTGCGCGGTGGAGTAACAACTGTTGGTAGATGTGAAGAGCGCGGTAACGATGAGCGCTAGGTCGCAAGGTGCTCCGCGGTGAGCAGTCGTAGATGATGAAGGAACTCCAGAGATGACTCGGGAGTGGTGATAGATGCAGAGTTGAAGGAATGAGTCACTCCGGATGATTGTGGAGACGGTTGAGTTTGCGTGCTTCATAGCCCTATGCGTAAGGGGGCGGTGTGGAGTTTTGAGTGTTCCGGGGTGCCCTATGCGTAAGGGGGCGGTGTGGAGTATTGAGTGTTCCGGGGTGCCCTATGCGTAAGGAGGGTGACCCCTGCAGGGCTGTCGCGCTCTGACTGCTCCGTGGCTGGTGAGAGACCGACTGTGCGAGCTAGCTAGCTAGGCCAGGCATGTGATGGCGGCAGGGCACCGCAGTGCATGTTGTCTTACTCTGCACTCGGTCAGACGTATGATACACTACAGTGCAGATTGAGCATTGACTGCACGAAATGAATGTTCAGAACAGAACATGTCCCAACAATAATTAAATCAGAAAAATACATGAATATTGCTATAAACATTTGTTGAGGTTTTTTAAGAACATCAATCTATTATAACATAGCTCTCTTGTTAATTTAGCATTTAAATGAATGCTCTGGGTTTAATAGCTGAGCTACGAGTTGAGTGCAGTACAGCTGAGCAAGAGAGTTAGAGTGAAAGAAGTATAGCCTACTATGAGTGAAAGTTGTAGCAACTGTACACAGTATATAAGACGTGATTATTAGGAATGAAATCCTTAAAGAAGTAATGATTTGACTTGAAAAATATTTTCCATGATATTGTTTTGAATTTAGTTAAGGGAATTGATAGTTTTTAATTATGAGTAAAAGTATGATGTTATTTTGATAAGGTAAGTAAGGCTTGGTTGAAAGAACGATACTGAATACGTGGCAAAAATAGCCTGGCTCGGCATGACCAGAGAAGACTGAAGGTATGTGACGGTTGGTGTTGTTTGCGCATTTTGGCGATTGGTTATGGATAATTAATAACGAGCCGGCATGGAGAGGTCTGGGCGAACGTGACGTCAGAGATGAGCGTTGTAGAAGTTTATAGTTTTCGGCTAATTGGCAATTACAGTGTGACAAGGACGAGATCTCATTCGGAGGATCCCGAACGGATATTGTGAAATAAACGCTGGGTCTAACTTTATGACTGCCGCAAGCACATGTGCTATGCATCGTTACGCAAGAGTAGCGTGTGTGAGAACACGGAATGCATAGCATGAGGCTGCTCGATGAGCACACACGGACATAATGAGCATACTTAGACATGAAGTATAATGAGAATAGCTCATGAAATGTTTGAGTTACACGTGACTGCGAGAATTGAATAAAATGTAATTATTACAGTAGTGAGGCGATAGTAAGACATTTGTAGTAGATAAAACACAGTACAGTTTAGTAGAGCAGCTATAATAGAGCGCTTGTGGTGAGGAAAAGCGTCGCCACAAATTCACTCTTCTGTAGGAGCACTTCCTAGCCTATGAACATTAACTTCACAAGGCCATCTTCCCAACACACCAGGGTCCAAGGCAATTCAAATACATGCGCTCTGAAGAAGGGAACACAAGATTTAAAAAGAATAGACGCATAGCGTGATGCACGCTCCAGCTAACAAGAGTTAAGAAGTCGGTTCGCGAATGTTTATCTGGAAAAAGCGGAAGTATTGCCAGATTCATCATCTAGCTGGAAGTCTGAATCGTTCAAGGCCCTTTATAAATACTCTCAATTGCGTTTTTGGGCCTGTGCGTATTTTTTCCGTCTGAATAAATGTTGCACTGCCATTATGGTGGCGAGAATTGTATTTGTACTAGTTGAACCGAAAATGTTGTAGCTACATACAGAGAGATGTGAACACTGAGATCAAGACAGGTCATTGCTTAATAGATTGGGGCTTGTGATGCACATGCAATATGTATAGTGGTATAAGGATTAATGTTGGGTCAATTGGGGACCTCTACAAACACATTTGTATAGTTAGCTACCAAAAAAAATGTTACAATAAAAGCTCAAGCATGCGTAGACGCCTATACACGAGCCCGGGTTAGAAAACCGAAAGATCTATTCCGGGGAACGAAAATAACATTGTTTCTGACCCACACTATTTGTCCCATTAGATTGTAACAAATCGACGATCCGAAATTAGTATGCCATAGCGTAGCGTTGGATCGAAAGGCGATTTTTTTCCTTCAAGCAAACCGAAAGGTAGTTTTTCATAGGAACATTTACATTACATCTATGCTAAACACACCAAGCGAATAATTTCACTCGATGCGTCCAGTGAGTTCCGACCCTTGTCTGAAATTGGGCTTCGGACAAATATCTTGCCTGCGCAGCATATGTGTTTTATTACTGCATATACAAAAAGTGTAGCGGGTTGTAGAACCAGAAATTTCTTTGATGATCACTACTGCTGATGGCGGTAAAAGATTTGCACTGACTCAACAAATATATTGTGCTTAACATTAGAGAGTTGGATTTTGATTCAAACTTTTACAGCCTGGAAGATAGTTACTTAAGGGAAGGAATGTTACCTAGTTAACAAATAATTACCCTGTTGTGATGTGCCCTAGAGAATTGTATACTTTATTGTTATTAGTGTAATATGATCATTTTACTATTTTAACCTAATGTTAGGTAGAATTGGTACAATAATGGTGTAAGTTGCTACTTCTATTTAAGTTTTTAGTTGTCACTACATTAATTAAAAGGTTCAATACCACATTTGGGAGGTCATATTTACCTACTCAGTTAATAATTGGCACGGGAATTATACAACTGTTTCTGCACAGCAAAAGAAGGAAAAAACATGTTGAATAATTTACCTCTTTTTTATTCAGTTATTGGGTTCCTTCACCATGCTGGGAAGAAAAACATATGTTATTTGTTTACAACAATTGACGTTTTCCTACAACTGTAGGTTTTCAACTTCATAGCTGCTGAGGTTCATAGTGTTGCTCGAAAATTCAAATTTTGGTTACTTCTATAACTACCAAGTTTTTTCTTCGATAGACTCCATTTCTTCTTACCTATAAGTGTACATAAAGTTTAGGATTTACAGTCGAACGGTCTAATATACATATCTTCATAGCTACTGAATTCAAAAATAAATAAAATTTTCAAACTATATTTATAGGAAAATTGTTTACAATTCCGAAATTAAAAAGGATACAGGACAAACCATATCCGCAATTCTTCGATATTGGAACGCTTCAACTTACCAATGCTACTTCAAAGGCTTCAAATCGGCCCCGACCCGATGAAATACACTCATGAAATATAAATTTCTTTATGCAACCTGCTATATATCTCGTACTTCATACAAACAATACATCTGAAATTAAAAACCATAGATTTCATAGGTTCAATTAGTGGCAACTAGACCGAGTACGCAGTGCCAGTGCAGAATTTACTCATTAGAGATTCATTGGAAAACGGTAATCAAATCCTTAATTTTCTAACATTGCTGGTATAAAACACATCAAATTAGTCAGGGATGCGAACGATTTCCTAATCTGAATGTTGTGTATGTCACAAATAGTTTTGTTTTACGCATAATGTGCTTCACTTGTTCGTTTCTCGGCAAGTGTGTGCGACTGCGCAGTACACAAATGGTTCAGTGCAAATGGCGACCGTGTTGGTGGATGTGTTACGTGATTAGTGAATTAAAGTGTTCCAATTGTGTGCCTATGGTTGTGATTTCCTACATTACAGGTGCTATTAGTTACGGGTGTTACCTAGCATCAGAAAGGTATGTATCCTGAACAAGTAATTGATGTTTTAGACGTCGTACACAGTAGAATACTCTTGTCATGGCAATGGCGACCTTTTCATTATACCGTCACCACCTAATTGATGGTTACTTCTCACTTGCTTTCATACTGTGCCACGTTTAGCTAGATATGCATGTGTCGAGTTAGTAACGGTTGCTTCTTGATGCTTCTCCTCTCCCCGTTGGCTTCCACAAGCAATTTTTTTTTGTGCTGTAGATTTCAGAAAGTATTCAATAACCACAGACAGCAAATTAAATTAAAAACTAGTGATATCAAGAACAATGCACTCAAATAAGATTATTGAGTTTTCAACTAATCATAATTTTTAGTTAAAAATATCATAAGAGTCCTAGACTGGGAAGTTAGGCAGAACTCACCCACATTGGCAATTTACTCAAGTAGTAGGTCCTGTCTTAAGCTAATATTGGTGCAAATTTAGTTTCTATCTGTCTCAAGACACCGGGCATCGGTGTGCTCACTTCCCACGCTCCACCCTAGTAAGCGAATATTGGTGCGCTGTCACCCTCATGCACTGCACAATACACTGATCTGATCTTGGTGCATAAGGCGATTCAGGTTGTTGAACATCTTGTGCTATAATTTGTTTGGTTGCCATAGTAATGCTGGTGCTGCATGGAAATTCAAACGCTGCATTCCTCAAGGCATGTGAATAAAAGGCATATATTACTTATTGTACAATTATTTACAAGCCTTTTAATGCTGAAAACAAATACTATTGAAATAAGAGCGCACTACGTAATGAGATGATGTAAATATTGTTTAATACAACACCCTCTGCCTCTGACATTCTAAAATTGCTGGTGCTGGAGCAATATCAAGCTGCAGCAGTGGGTTGATGTCTCATGTACATCAGCAACCTCTGGTAAAATTGCTGCATTGGGCACACCAATTAGCTGTGGTGCACAAGCAGCCTTTTGTGCATAGTTATAATTTTTGCCCATGTTTTCTTTAGTGCTCCAACTGTCTCATGTATAACCCTTCTGTTCACTAACTACCTCTGGCAAGCCAGCTACCTGCCCACTTCTAGTACCTCAGCTGCCTCCTTTGCACTGGCGGTTGTTAGTACACAAAATGCATATCTTGCACCAGCTGCATTGGTCTCGTGCCAGTTTGCACTATTCGGCGGGCAGCGCACGCAAACATTGATAAAAAATATTTGATACGCATGTGAAATCTTGAGATGAAGCGCATGTGAAGACACCTTTGCAAAATATTACACTCCGAAACAGTACATCACACGTGAACAAATCTTCAATCAATTTATTCTGCTACAATTTTATGCATGCATTTTCCTCCAAAGCATATCAATTCAAGCTGACACCCAAAATTCCTAGCCACTGCAGATCACCATCATTGAAGAACTGGTATCTAATTTCTTTGACCGGACAGGACAAATCGACGATGGTCAGCTGTTGATTAGAGAAACGAACTAAGACCAATATTGCCCATTTTGGCGGTAGAACAAGAAATTAGCAATTTACAAAACAACGTGTAATATTAGTCATGATAAACTGCACCAGTGTTTAGTATGGATGCAACAATAGTTGAACTGCAATATTAAATTACTCCATGCAAGATTTGAACATCAATTTAACATGGGTAACTGCATTTTGACAATAGATGAAAACAAACACTGGCGTTGTTGTGAGACCACTTCAGAGTTACCATCTTTTTGCTTTTCAATAATATGAATTCACAGTTAGCACTCCAGGAATCTAGCCCCACAAACAGAAGTAGCAGTAATCATATAGTGGATCAATTAGGCAAGTACCTTGCATTGTTATGCAAAAAACTTTTTCTTCAACTGAAATTCTAAATGTGAAGATACTTCAAGGTAGAAAAATGATCAGAAGCAAGGATCCACTTTTTCTTAGTCTAAAAATAACCAGAAGCAAGGATCATGCTAACCCAAAATACCTAATACCAATGATGTGCCTAAAGGGGTTCCAGGTTATGGAATGGTAATAATATTATAATACACTAGTATAACAGCACCTAATTTAATGAATTGTACCATCAACTACTTTACTTTATTTGTTTCAACCAATGTGCACTTGTTATTTTGCACAAATATTCTATATTAATAAAGAAACATACTGCTTCTCTAATGGTTACCAGATGAAAATATTATTCAGTTGACAAATAATCAAATTGTAACTACTGCAATTTGCTAGTAGAAACCATGAAGCTATATGATGTAGCTTTCTACAATAAATTGACAATTGATAACAGCTGGTAATCATTGCACTGCTTTCTTCATAACAATGGTCTTCATGTTCACATAGCTCATTATTACTGATGGCTTCATCTCATTTGTTAATTATGCTACAATGCCATATATATTTATTGGTATTTTTCAAACCTAATTATTTATAAAATTATTATTGCTATACTTATTTTTATGCTATTATTGCCATGCTATTCTGGCAATAATAGCATAAAAATAAGTATAGCAATAATAATTTTATAAATAATTTATTATGGCTCCAATCTATTGATTGCCAGAAATATTTATGATGGCTATCAACTTCATGCTACAACTGCTAGATTTATCTTCAATGAATATTATACCTTAATTCAGCAATTTATCAAAGCTAAATACTATGAAAACAACTAGCAGTCTGTACTACTGTATTGTATTTGTAGATATAATCTTTTTTTTTATTGGCATACTATGCTAAAATTTAGCAGCTTGCCTCATGTGTAATTTCTATGCTACTAGCTGACAATTGTTGGATTGAGTACCGCTTTAATCCAACAGCTTTTGTGCGCACTATGAATTACTTTTTTTTATCTACAAAAAAACAAACTGTTCTTGCTGCTTCATTCAGTCTTTTATATTATTTGTTTTCGCTGTATTGTGTTACTTCCAAACGAAGATTTTAACTCCTAATATATTACCATTAAATGTATGACTAATGATTGATTCAGGTTCTCCACAGAGGTCAATATATGATATATACTCATTAGAGCCACAGCTCTACCCATCAACTAATTTTTATGGTTGTATTAAATCAGTTTTGTGGTAGATGTCTTCAATGTTTCTACCGCCGCAATACTCCCCTACCTCTATCGGATTACGTGTACCCTAAGAATTAGGTATTCCTAAAGAGAACAACTTGCTATTTGGATCTCGGTAGCTAATGGAACAATCCCAAGGATGCTTTCCACTTGGTGGCAGAGCATATAGCTAAACCCTAACCTTAGATACAGGGTTTTCCAAGATGCAATCAAGGATAGAAGCTTCACCAGGTCATAGGAAGTATTAAAGACTCCTATTCTGACATGACCAGAGTAGAAAAGGAAACCTAAATTTGACTGAGAGGCCAAGATCAGTGCAAAAGTAGTCTGAAACAGGAATGTTTCCTGAACATTCACACTAAACAGAATAGCAAGAACTATAATAGTTGTAGTAGAAGATAAGATCAATGGACCAGAAACAAAACTCCCAATATGAATAGTCACATTCCACTGTAGTAGAAGAACTATCCACAGTATTCCCCATCTAACAAACTCAATCTAGATGACTCAATTCTGAGAAACAGGGTACCAATCCACCAGTTGGCAATCCAATTACAACCCCTAACACCTGCTAACAGCTACCAATGTAGTCTTGAGTTCAGAATAACAATTTGTAGGTAGATTCCTTTGGGGTGGATAAATTTTATCACAGGAAAGTATATAATTCAGAAAATATCCAACTAACTTTGGTAGTGACACAAACTACTATTCTGAGAATACCAACTACTGATCAGTGGTTCAATGATCAAACAGTAATATACATAAATATATACACCATTAAATGATATTTTTTCATGCTCCACTCACACCACCATGCTGTTCTGCATGACTATACCAGTAACATGCCGTATGAAACACTGGCATTACTATTAAACAGTTAAGAGTCTTTGGACTGTTAAAAAATAGATCTACAAATGCTTGCAACAACAACCTATGACAATTCTGAATAACAACTGAACACAGCTCAGTTCAAAATGCACATCAATTTAGTGAAATATTGTATTTACAGGCAGATGTAGCAATTATACTTATAGGGCAACACAGTTGAACCACTGGTGCACCATTAGAAAAAGTAAGCCTTTTCTCCAATCCAGTAGCTATTATGCCAATAGCAAAGTAGCTTACAGGCAATTACACACTAGGTGCAATTAATAGCCGCACATATCAAGAGGACAGCATCAAGGCAGATGTCTGGGGATTACTGCCAAGACAGAAAACACTTATACCAGAACACAATATGGATAAGCTCATATAGCTACACCATAACAAAACCCAGTAACAATAGCTATCGGGGAATTGAGTAGGTGTTGTGGTGGGTAAAGCTTTGAGGCTTCCTGCAAAAGAAACAGAAATGGTAAATACAAATGCCAATCAAAACACTCGGCAACTATATATGACATCAACTAGATGTTATTCCATCTATGGCACATTGATACAAATTGAATTCTTATAGATAAGATCAGATTAAGGGATACCTATATCTCCATCAAGATGATAGCTGTATGAACCACTCATTTTTTTTTGCGATAAATAGATACAAGAGGGGATTGCACTTTGAAAAATAACTTGAATTATGACATCACTAGCATCATATTTTGTGACTCAGAAATGATCAACTCGGCACTTAAAATTTAGTACCAATTATATTTAACTCTCAAATTGATCATCTCAATTCCATTAAACTTTTGCAATTTAATTTAAAGTACTCTTTTCTGGAGTAACAAGTAGCTTTGAATGAATAGACAATTTTTGAATTAAAACAGTAGAGCCCTAACTTTTTAGGAATGTAACCTCACAGAAATAATCATAACAAAAATAATGCATAAACCTAAATCCTGCCTTCAGGAACCATCCACAAGTTGACACACAGCACTCACCCTTGTAGTCAGGTGCACTGCAAGCTGCCAACAAGTGGTCAGTCCTTCTTTGGTCCTACAGTCAAATGATGAATGGTGCAGCTTCAGGTAATAATTGAACTTGACATGCAATGGCAAAATTAGTTGTCAGGCCAAGCTCTGCTTCTTCTGTGAAAATAGAAACACATGATTAGGGGCAAGTTGGGATGGTAGTCCCATTACAGCGTCACACACGGTCGTTTGGTAAACAACTTAGCTGCACCATTCACGGAACAGACTGCAGAGTGGGAATGCTAAATTATGCATTACCGTCGTTGGTCGTGTGGTTGGGAGACATGTAAATGATGTTAGTGATGGCAATTTTTGATAGGGACTGACAATGATTGTTAATTATGATTTATATAACACTGAAGGAAAGAGTATCGTATGTACGGTACGTTTGCGTTTATGTGCAATCATCTCAAACTCTGCACAAATTGATTATGCAGTCCATTGCACGGTGTACTTGCCTCTAACTCCATTGTGTATATATATATTTGCCAGTATCATGTTGACGTAGCGCACGTTACTCAACAAATATACTCTGCGAGCGCACGCAAAGGTCTAGATGTGCCAATCTTAGCTTCTGAGGCGCACTGCTGGTTCGGTTCATAATATTCAGCAATGAAAACGCACGTAATGTTCTCAACCCCGTGCCCAATTGTGCAATCTGGGTCTTGTGTACCCTGCGGACTCTAGTGGATCAGCTGCCTCTGGTGTGTCGGTGACTTATGGTGCGTCACCTTCATATGCACGCATAAGGGAACATTTCTCACTGTACTGTCGGAGTCAGGGGGAGTTTTTGTGATCAGGAATTGTGAGCACAATTCCCGAATAATTCACAAAACAATCCTGATCAAAGCAGTGGCAGCACGCGAGCGTTTGATCATGAATTGAGAAATTGCTCATCAAGGGTATTTTACCACTTGGGCAACTAGGAGGTAACACCCGTCTATTTGTGAAATATTGTTGGTTTTCTTTGTAAATGGTGTAATTACCAATAGCGGACAAAACGATGTTAATTATATTCATGATATATTAGGAGGTAATCCTAGCCGGTATAAACCTTCAAATTCATAATCGCAGCCGGTAGAAGTATTCCAATTTGTCATGGAATGCTGGTTATTATGTTATACACCTTACATATCGGTTTATATATATTTATGTATAGTTGCTGCTCTCAGCGACTATGGGCCCTGGGTAGGATTTCAAACACATTACTGTAAGCGTAGGATGGTTTCATTGTACTAAGTAACTCCGTCGTGTTGATATCTACATTGATACCTAGTTTTAAATCTGTACGTTTTGTGTGTTTCTCCTACTTTCACAAGCATGTTGTAAGTGTAGGCCATTTGCCCGTCAATCAAGTGGAGACGTCAGCATTTCTTGTCTCTGTTAGGATAATGTCTGTCCCGGGTTAGGTTATGTAGACGAGAGCCTCTGTAAGTGTATGCCATTTGTGCCTGTACAACAAGTGGAAAGGTCAGCATTTTAGTGCCTGTTAATTATAAAAAGAATAAAATTACTTCGGTGATAATGGGACACCAGTAAATCCAAGGACACGTTTAGCAGTTAGCTAAAGCTTTTCTCATTGGACAATTCCTATCTCAAACATTAATGCGAGGTGCCTCCCCCTTTTTGTATGATTTTAAGTGATTGGGTACAGTTGGTCAAGGGCAGAGCAGACAAGGCAGACCAACACCAGCGGCCACTGCAGAAGGACCTAAAGTTGAGTATTGGTGTAGGATCTTTGATCCCTTTATCATAGAGTATGTTAGGATTTCACTGACTCCTTGATTAAAGAAACGTAGCAATTGTTAGTGTTTTATTTCTGTCTTGGTTACCCAAATTAATCATTAAGAGGTCAAAAGTAAGAAACTCACAACAATTATTTGCATTCTGGTCATCTCCCTATTTCAAAATTAGGGTTTATATATTGGACAGTATGGTGCAATAAATACCATCTATATAGTGTGGGGTGGGGTCTAATGGGTATACTTTTTAATTCTTTTTGTTGTATACAATTTGACATTTTCATTAGGTGACATATTAATATATATTATTTACATTACATGTTTCAGTTACAAATGTTGTATATCATACACCCTAAATATCGATTTCAAATAGGAAAATCTTGCCAGTTTTCTGAGAAAACTGGCTATACCCATTTGACCCCAGGGCTAGCATCAAATCCAGACACAATTTGGCAGCCAGCGCATGTGAACGAAGAAATATTTGATGCGCACATGAAATCTTGAGATTAAGCGCACGTGAAGACACCTTTCCAAATATTGTATGCAGAGACAGTTCATTGCATGTAAACAAATCTTTTGAACTATATGTTGTGCTACAATTTCATGCTCATATTTTCTTCCATAGCATATTGATTCAAGCTGACACAGAGATTCCTAGCCACTGGGCATCACCATCATTGAAGAACTGGTAATTTCTTTGACCAAACAGTCCAGATAGTCAGCAGTTACTGAGAAAAATGATTGAAATTCAACAGCGCATAACTTGGCAAGAGAATAAAAAATTGGCGATTCACAAAGCAGAGCTACTCTGAATAGTGACCCTTGCTGAGTTATGGAAAATTGATCAGTCACCCAGTTGTGCACATATTTAACAGCTCATGCTGCGGAGTTTCAAAAAAACGCAATAACTATGCTGTGCCGAGTTGTTGGGGGGAGGGGGTTACATTATCTAACCTAAGCTGGTCATGATACTGTACTACAACACGCGCACAAAGCCGTACAGGGTTTCCACAAGCAGATTTTTTGTGCCCTAGATTTCAGATAGTACTTCATTACCCCAGACAGCAAATAAAATACAAGAAATGTAGATATTAGAAACAATGCACTCAGATTAGGCCGTTGAGTATTAAACATGTCATAATTTGACTTTGAATATATCATGTGCTCATTCCTATGTAATTGACTTATCTTGTTGAATACATGTAATATTCTGAGAATGATTATATCTAACATGAAATTACAGCTGATTATAGTGCTAAACAACATGATGAATGCATTGTAAGAAGAAAACTGTCTGTGAAATGTTCTTGATTAGAAACACTTGCTAAAGGTACTAGACCATATCGCAACTAATAAGTGACCAAGTAAACATGCAGCAAACCAACCTCCATGCATGGAACTGCTTACTGAAACTGACACATATGCAGCATTTATTTAGTGACCAGCAGTACAGTTGAAGCAGATGTCCACACAGTGATCAATCTATTGAATCTATCAGAGTTGAATTGTTTTATTCCTACCACAGTTAGATGAAGCCAACTTAGTTCAATTCTAATAGCAAATTCTGCTTGGCACGGTAGGCAATGGCTATCAAAGATGTGACAGTTCATAATTAAAATAGTCACATTGATTGAAAAAGAAAGATCTTTTTTGAAAGTCATCTGATCATCACGGAGGATGCTATTCTCGCCTTTGCTCTATGTTAGCAATTTTACAAGACACAGAATTGTGTCTGGACAACTTCAGTGAGCAAAGGTCATTGAACAATCACCGAAAATGTCATTTGTGTCTGTCGTCACGGTTAAACAAGACAAAAAATTTCCTGCGGCTTACTACAAACCAAGCTGTTCAACATATGATTGCAGTTTTTTGAGAGCAGCAAATACTTTATTTTTTAGAAGCCATACATACGTCTTTGAATCACCCTAGTTTGTACAATAGACTTGGGTGGACTAGCTTGATTACCCTAGAAATTGGCTCTAATTGCACTGTCCTAGACACTGCCCTTGGAGGGGTTGATTACCCCAGAATAGGGTATTATACTGTCAAGTGGAAACACAGGCAAAACAGCATCCGTTCCTGCCTGAAGTATGACACGCAACAATGGTGAACGCGCATCTTTGCAAATGTCATAAAGTTTGGAATCTTAGGGCAGAGTTTAGTGGCTGGACAAATTTCAGCAAAGTTGCTGCGTAAAGTTGGCGTAGTGCAGCAATAAAGACAATATCAATGATATAGCTACGACGGAGTCATCGACTACAATATCCACGGGAAGTTGCAAGCAGAATTTCTGCGGAGCTATGCGTTTGTCTAATATAAGTACTTTTTTCACCCTGGCAACAGAGTATAGAGGTTGCTGCATGCTGGAACGTTGTCTCCACTTCAAATTTTTGATAGTGGTTGACTAGCAAATGTCACAAAGTTCAGATCCTTGCGGTGGAGTTTAGTGGTATGAAAAATTTCAGCGGAGTTGCTGCGTGAAGTTGGCTAGTTCAACAAGAAAGGTATTGATTTCAATGATGAACAACGGTGTTATTGATGATGAGATCCTTGCGGAGTTGTAAGAAAAATTCATGCGGAGTTACGCATACGTCTGATAAGAGTATTTTTCCACCTTGGTTCTCCATGGTTGTCATGGAGGTGCAGTTAGAATCCCATGGGGTGGTCAATATATATGACCAGACTGCAGAGCAAGACAGTTCAAGCAAAGGCCATGCCAACACATGATGCACATGAATATATTGTGTAAGTCATGGTAATTGATGTGGTCATACTTCTATATATACTACATATGTTGGAGGCATGTATAGAATTACTCAACTAATGCCTACAGACTATTCCAGGAGCCTAGTAAAATCCTGGTAACGCATTACCCCTTCTCAGCAGCCTGATATAGGAGAAATGAAGATACTGCCCTATAGCTATAAGCCTACTAGAGCTATTTTTTTATGGCAAGCTGCCACCTGACAGCTGTGGGGAAATTCAACACTTCTGCTGTAGCTTCGACACATGCATGGTTCTGTCAGATCCTGGCCTGTCAATGCATAGAGTAGAGTTGTTCCCACAGTGAGGGTATTATCTAATGGATCTATTGATTAGAGGTAATCAGTGACACAGCTGAGGTAGTTGCCCATTAAACTTTTGAACCTCAAAAGGTTTCCTGAGGCTAAACATGGTTGCAGATTTGGTTTTCAATATCTCCAGTGGCCTGGGTAGGAAGTTCCAGACTAGGGAAACCAATTTACTCAACACAGTGCTCAGGACTGGGACCATTGGCAAAGAAAGAATATACCAAACCAACTGTATAGCTGTTCTCAGTGCAACGCTCTGGATACGCTTCAAACCTTACCAACACCGTTTGTACAGTTCTCAGTACAGCATCTGTAACGCACCATAAGAAGGATGAATGACAAGCAATGCAAGGAGAGATTACTCATCAAGCCTTGATACTACACCTATGCATTGCTCTCATACCCCTTACCCTGATTGCACAATTGAATGTGGGGTTGAGAACATTGTTTGCAGTTTCATCACTGAATGTCAAAAACCAAAGCAGCCGTGCGCCTCAGAAGCTGTTATCGGCATATCTAGACCTTGGCGTGTGCTTGCAGAGCATGTTTGTAGTTATGTGCACTACTATGGCGTGATACTGGTAAATATATATATATATATTTTCATATATATATATATATATGTATATATGTATATATGTATATATGTATATATGTATATATGTATATATTTATGTATGTATATATGTATATTTGTATAGATATATGTATATATATATGTAGCTATA
>SDVV010004420.1:0-20221 GCA_016164225.1 Gammarus roeselii
CCTCATATTTTTCATTAGTATAATCCCTATATATCCGTTATTTACTACGATTTGTATGTACTAGGCCTACTCTGTATCCGCGCTAGAATTACCCTTTTAAAATTGTTAAATTTCTTTATGTTAAACTTTATTTGTAGCCGCACCAAATTTGCTTGGTGCCTGTGTCAAATTTATTGTGTTAATTTGCTACTTAGATACTCTTTTAGACCAACTCCAGCTACGTTTAAACCTGCTGCGACTGCGTTTAAACTGCTCTTAAACTCTTAATCTACGCGTCATCTAATTCACAACTCTTCGACCGCCCTACGGGGGAGTCTGCATTAACTTCGCGTTGGGACTCCGGTGTAACATTAAAGCAAATAATAATAATATAATTCAACTGCCCTACTCCACCAAAATATCTAGTCATTCCCTTCTGCGCCACCAAATCCAAGGTTACACCATTTGAGAGACTTACGATGCGATGTTATAAATGCCAGAAATACGGACACACGAGAGGAAACTGTAAAGGTAAACTAAGATGCTCATACTGCTCCCAGGACGACCACGACAAACGGGAAGATCCCCAGTCATGCCATCCGAGGAACAGCACAGTTTTTATTTCTAAGTAGATGGACACCCCACCGGACACAGAGACTGCCCAAAGAAAGAGAAGGAGAGAGCGATCCTCCAATACCAGACAGATCACGGGGTCGGGCGGCGAGAGGCTGTAGTCTTGATGCGCTCTTCCCAAAATGGCCCTCCTACGCGGGAGAGAAGATCGGCACCACCGCCCTACGGGGGAGTCTGCATTAACTTCGCGTTGGGACTCCGGTGGAACATGGAAGCAAATAATAAATAAATAAGATCAGCACCATTTTCTCATAACGTTCAACGAAAGTGGTGCAAGCAAAGCTGCCTTTTCAACCAACCTATTTATAATGATGAAGTTACTCGCCGAACAACTAGAAGGAAAACCAAAAAAAATACAGATACACATACAGACACTAGGCCGCATCACCCAGAAAGGGGGGGTGGCCGACGGCAAAGCGCATCTCATACGCTCACACTCACTCAACCTAGCCCTTTAGTGTTAAAGGGTTCGGCCTGTGCCCCCACAACATACACTCAGGGTCACGAGTGCCGCCTGAGGATCAGTTGTCAGCAGCAGGGCCCGACAGTTTTCACTGGTTTACCCCCGCCGCGTCATAATGGCAGAGCCCCCCACACCCACGACCATCCCGACAGCGGGATGCCAAGGGCAGGAAAGTACATCATAGCAGCGTCAAAATCAACCATTCTCCACTCACGCCTGTTCATTGCGCCCTCTCTCGCCACCTCCACATTCATGTCTCTCCTTCCTAACGCCTGCTTCACACCATCCATCCACCCAAACTTCGGTCTACTTCTAGACCTGCGACCACTCGCCTTCGCATTCATCACCCTTTTCACCAATCTCCCTTCATCCATCCTCTCCATGTGCCAGAACCATCTCAGAACACGCGAATCCACTCTGTCCTCCAACTTCTTCATCATCCCTGTTCTGAATCGACCCACGTCGTTGGTGATTCGGTCTCTCAGCTTTACTTCAGCCATGCTCTTCAAACATTTCATCTCGAAAACATTCAACCTTCTTCTCTCCTCTGCTGTCACCCCCCCAAGTCTCAACTCCGTAGAGCACAGTTGGGACAACAACAACCTCATACAACCCTCTCTTTGCTTCCATCCCCAACGTCCTACAGCTCATTACACTCTTTAGTGCACCCAACACTTTACACCCCTCCTTCACTTCAGTTTCCACTAGTTCAGTACAACGACAGGGAAAAAATATCTGGCCTACGTCTCAGAACGTGAGCAAAGTAACGCTATACAAAAGATTACCCACATAAACAAATGCAAAGTTATAGTCGAAGTACATCCATCCTTCAACGACACCTAACGAATCATATACACCTCCCGTTACACGCCTACAACTGACCTCGGTGCTTTCGCTGAAGGTATAGCTGAAGATTACTGAGTTACCAAAGTCCGTCAAGCAACATGGATAAAATCACGTAACACAAGTTCTACTGCACACCAAATTACTTTCCCAGGACACGACGACCGGAATTCACAGTAATCCCGGGTGAACAACGAAGAACCAAAACCTACCCAGTTGCAACAAGGCCCCCAATGTGCATCAAATGCCTTGAAAACGGCCACGTCATCGCATACTGCCAGCCACATACGCCCCAACGTTGCAAAAAGTGCGCTGGCGAGCACGACAGAAAAGACTGCGCAGTCTGCCACCCTAAATGCTACCACTGCTCATGCTTCCATGAGGCAGGCGACCGCGGTTGCCCAGTACACATGGACCAAAAAGAAATAACAACCACACCAAACGAACGCAGAGTTACACGGAAACAAGCTATCCAAATCTGGAAAGACGATAACCCAAACCGCCTCAATTATGCCAAACCAGTCAAATCGACAAGCCAACCAAACTCCCCCGACGACTTCCACACATAATCAGAACAACGTCGTAACAAGACCCCCAACACTCCTACCTGGCTGCAGTGCCTCCTCAGTCAGCCCAGCGACCGCCCCCGCACCAGAGACGCACAGTTCTAGAAATGATTTATGCAAAGACCAGGAGAACGACGAGATGGATGTATCCCCCTCAGTCGACCACACAGCAAGGTTCACTACTATAAAAACGAAAAGGCGAAGAGATGAGGAAACCTCAGATACCCAGCCGCCACTGAGCAAAAAGATCAGTAACAACACTCAAATAACGGCCCGCCAGGACCAAAACCCAAAACTACCTCCACTTGTCTCAAGATCGCTCCATTCGTGGAAAACCATTGCAAGGGACACGAGCCCCCGTTAACAAACCCGACTTACGAACACACCATCAGCGAGAACGATCGCGACCTCGCTGACAGCGCTTATTTTGAAGAGCTCGTACGAGAGACCTCTGCACAACCATTCATCTTACCTGGCCCAAATACCTCACTCCACACAGCCACCCACACAGATGAAAAAGGCTACCACAGAAGAGGAGCCACTCGCAACCGCGATTGCAACAACCACAGCAGACCACCTTCCACCGACGGCCGACACTCCCGTAAACACCCCGCCCCGGAACCCCTCGGCAAACTCAAAAACACGAGCACCACGAAAGCTCCAACAAATCACGCGACCACTCTAGATCATCAAGGTAAGAGTACGAACAGCTTTCAAAATGAACACCAAAATACTCCAGTGGAACTGCCAGGGACATTGAAACAAGAAAGACGAATTACTATCCTCAATCGCCACACATAAACCTTCGATGATAGGCCTCCAAAAGATCAAACTCCGAGAGACCGCCACCTTCAGAATCCCCAATATATCATACACCGCCGCGAAGGCCACACCAACGTGACTGCTCTTGGCGAAGTGGCACTTAGGATTCACCAAAGTTTACCTCTCCTCCGCCTTCCCCTGAGGACAGAACTCCAAGCTATCGCCGTAAAGATACGCGTCTCAAGGCCAATAACAGTGGTATCCATCTACTCATCAAGAAGCCATGACCTCTCGGAAGCATTATTGACCGAATTGCTAAACCAACTGCCCCTCACCAGTGCTCCTCCTTGGAGACTTCAACAGCTACCATGAAACATGGGGATGCGTAAGAACAGACCCAAGGGGAGTGATAATGGCTAAAACCATTAACACTCAACCTGGTCTTTCTCAACGACGAACAACCCACCCGAATCGCCCCCGAAAGGGAACCTGCCATCGATTTATCCATATGCTCTCCAACTCGTTAGGGGAGTTTTGCCTTCAACACACGACAGCGACAATAACCCAGTCATGATATCGCTTCTTACCAACCAAGAAACCCTGCCCCACAAGAACTCCGATTCAACTACCGGAAAGCCAGCTGGGTGGAATACTCAGCACAAATCGCGTGGAGTGATATGGACAACATCCCAGGGAAACATTTCGGAACACGAAATCGTCGCCCAACTATACGAAAAATTTCAAGCCGCAGCCAAGGCAAGCATTCCCCAATGTGCCCCTTCAACCTTCTTTCCGAAACCATGGTGGTGCCGAGAGGTGCAAGAAGCAAGAGATAGAAGCGTGAGAAGCTATACCATGCCTATCGACGCGCACGGTCCCCCCAGGATTCGAGTAGCGTGGAAAAGGGCATCTGCTGTATACCGAAAATTTCTAGTGGAGAAGAAACGTGAAAGCTGGGCTCAATTAGTCAATGCTATTAATATTAATGAAGGTGTGGTCTTGATATTGAGTGATTGGTTGGCTAGTTAGGCGTAGAAAGATGGACATTAGTGAGTGCTTACGGACCTGGCAGCGAGAGGAGTGAAGAGGAGAGGGAGCAATTCTGGACTGACCCGAGTGAGTGTATTGAGAGTTTTGGAGGTCATTTCATTGTAGTTGTACTGGGTGACCATAATGCGAGAGTTAGAGATGTAGTGGTGGAGAATGTGATAGGAAGGTATGGTGTACCAGGTATAAATGACTGTGAAGAAAACCTGATAGGTCTGTGTATGGAGCAGGAGTTGGTGGTCGGGAACAGTTTGTTCAAGAAGCGAGATATTCACAAGTACACATGGGTAAGGATGGCCCTTGGTGCAATGGTGGAGAGAGCACTGATGGATTTTGTGCTGATATCGAGGAGAGTGGTGGGGAGGCTGTTGGATGTGCGGGTGTTGAGAGAGGAGGGTGGAGGAGTGTCTGACCATCTGCTGGTGGAATGTAGATTAAGAGTGGAGCAGAAGTGGAATGGCAACAAACGAGTGGGAGGAGGGAGAGAGGTAGTGAAAGTGAGTGGACTGAATGTGGAAAGTAGAGTCGAGGAGTTCCAGCAGGCGTTGAAGGAATAATATGATAACGTGAGAGGAGAGGACCTGAGAGATGTGGAGGAAGAATGGGAGACGTTAAGGGATGCGTTGCCGAGATGTGCGAAGAAGGTGTGTTGTGCGCGCCGTGTGAGAGGGTGCAGGAGGAAAGGCTGCGAGTGGTGGAACGAGGAGGTCTAACTTGCGGTTGCACGGAAAAGAGGAGCGTTTGAGGAGTAGTTGCAGGTGAAGTCGGAGGTGGCTCATGAAAGCTACAAAGAGAAGAAACGAAGTGAAGCGGGTGGTGAGGAGAGCCAAAAGGGACGCTGATGCCAGTGGGGCAGACTGTCGCGCCAGAATTTTGTGGAGAACAAAAAGATGTTATGGAAAGAGGTGAAGAGGGGGAGAAAGGGAGAGATCGGAAAGGAGGAAGTGGTGAAAGATGAAAACGGCCAGTTGTTGTTGGAAAGTGGTGATGTACAGAAGAGGTGGGCCGAGTATTTTGATGAGTTGTTGAATGTCGAGGATGACAGAGGCTGACATTGTTGCTGTGGGTGGTGGTGCTCGGATGCCAGTTTTGGGAGAAAGACTTGTTGCGGACATTACCAGGGAAGAGGTGCAGGAGGCGGTGGACGTGATGAAAGTAGGGAAAGCCCCTGGTTTGGATGGCGTTGCAACTGAGTGATTGAAAAAGGGTGGAATAACGATTGTCGAATGATTGGTGAGGCTACTGAACATTCGTTCTGTGGCGGGCGTTGTACAGATTGAGTGGTGCAGTGCCTGCACTGTCCTGCTGTATAAGGGCAAAGGAGATGAAAATGAATGCTGCAACTCAAGAGGTATGTTTGTCGTGTATGGTCGGCAAGTTGTATGGCAGAGTGCTGATCAAAAGGATTAGAGAATGTACGGATTGCGCAATTGGAGAGGAACAATGTGGCTTTAGGAGTGGTAGAGGGTGTGCCGATCAAATTTTTGCAGTGAGACAGGTCTGTGGAAAGTACCTTGCCAAAGGAAAGGATGTGTTCTGGGCCTTCATGAATCTGGAGAAGGCATACGACAGGATTGGCAGGGAAGCATTGTGGAGGGTGTTAGGTTTATACGAAGTGGGCGGGAAGCTGTTGGAAGCGGTGCAGCGTTTCTATGTTGGCAGCAGAGCATGTGTCATAGTGGGAAGCGAGGTGAGTGATTAGTTTACAGTGAAAGTGGGTCTGAGACAAGGCTGCGTGATGTCTCCTTGGCTGTTCAATCTCTACGTGGATTGAGTGGTCAGGAAGGTGAACGCGATGTGTGCTTGGTCGTGGCGTGGAGCTGTTGGAAGCGAATGGGCGGAGTTGGCAGTTGAGCCAGTTGCTGTTTGCGGATGATACGGTGCTGGTAGCGGATTCAGAGGAGAAGCTATGTAGGTTAGTGTCTGAGTTTGGTAGAGTGTGTGAGAGGAGGAAGTGAACGTTGGTAAAAGTAAAGTAACGAGATGCTCGAGGATGGCCGATGCGTGCAGAATTTGTGTCCTCCTAAAGGGAGTGTTTTAAGTATCTGGGATACCATGTGGAGAAACTGAACATAGTGGAAACTGAGGTGAGGTCGCGAGTGAAGGAGGGGTGTAAAGTGTTGGGTGCACTGAAGAGCGTAATGAGCTGCAGGACGTTGGGGATGGTAGCATAGAGAGGGCTATATGAGGGTGTCGTTGTCTCAACTGCTGTACAGAGCTGAGACTTGGGAGGCGAGAGCAGAGGAGAGAAGAAGGTTGAATGTTTTCGAGATGAAATGTTTAAGGAGCATGTCTGGAATGTCGCTGAGTGACAGGTTCACTAACGACGTGGTTCGAATCTGAACAGGGATGGTGAAGAAGTTAGAGGACAGAGTTGATTCGCGTGTTCTGTGATGGTTCGGGCACATGGTGTGGATGGATGAAGGGAGATTGGTGAAAAGGATTTTGAAGGCAGAGGCGAGTGGACGTGAGCCTAGAGGGAGACCGAAGTTTGGGTAGTTGGATGGTGTGAAGCAGGCGTTAGGAAGGAGTGACTTGAGTGTGGAGGTAGCGAGGGAGCGTGCACTGGATAGGCGTGAGTGGAGAATGATTGTGAACGGATGAGTTTTGACGCTGCCCTCATGTGCTTTCCCGCCCTCGGCACATCGTTGAGAGACGGGATGGTCGTGCACGGGGGGGAGGGGGGGGCACCTGATCATCATGACGCGACTGAGAAAACCAGTCACGCTGTCGGGCCCTGCTGCCGACACTGACCTCGAATCGCACTCATGACCCGGAGGGTGTGGTGCGGGGTTCTCGGACGTACCCTTTAGCGCAAAAGGGCTAAGGTGTGCGAGTGTATGAGAGCGTGAGGTGCGTTTTGCCGTCGGCCACCCCATTGCTGGGGATTATGGCCTAGTGTCTGTATCTGTTAAATGTTCAGGCGAATAGTCTTTTTTTGTTTC
This sequence comes from Gammarus roeselii, assembly GCA_016164225.1. Taxonomy (NCBI): domain Eukaryota; kingdom Metazoa; phylum Arthropoda; class Malacostraca; order Amphipoda; family Gammaridae; genus Gammarus; species Gammarus roeselii. Next base: position 7,239 of record SDVV010004420.1, read on the forward strand.
TTGACAAACTTCATACAAGGGGTCGGTTGTGGTGCACAGATTAAGATCAAGGGAACGGGAAGTGAAGTTCGAGCGAAGGGTGTGACGTACTGTTTCTGTATCCATCTGATTTGATTGGGGCCCAATTTCCCTCGGAGCTTCAACGCGAGTCATCGCACGCTCCCCCGTAGGGTTATCCATCGGAAAATTAGATAAATAAATGATCAGTTATAAACATCATGAATAATAGTCATCAAATGCGATTTGAATACATACCACTTTGAGAAGGAATGCCTCAGAATAGAAGTTAAACAAACATGTGCCCTAACACAACTGATTTTAACCCATAGCTCAGAGGTGCAGTCAAACGCAAAGATCATATCCACAGTTTGTCCCCTACGGGCTCCTCACGTTGAGGCTCTGGTGGAAATGAGGTCCAAATCAAATCCACAGTTGCCATTCTCGACCTGACACCTTAAATTTTCAAGACTAACACTAAAACAATGATTCAAAAACGTTTTCTGGCATGTGATTGTACATAATTTCCTTGAGGAATACTAGCATGAAAATATCAAAATTCACAAAAATAGTCATGTGGGAATGCCAAACTCTACATGAATCGCAATGCAAACTAATAATTTACCTTCATACTAAAGCATTATACCTGTCCACAGCAACAGCCTGGCGAGACCAGGCCCTCTGCGCATTAGAAAGGAAAATTTGCGTCTAAGATTCATCAACATTGTAATTAAGCATTTCAGAATTCTACACAAAACGAAAAATAAGCTCTACACACAACAAATATATATACAATGAAACCTGAGCGATATTTAAGTATAGTAAGACACAGTCATGGCCCATGATACGAAAAGAAAGTTGAGACGTCAAGTATTTTAGTGAACGAGGCCGAGTGGTTCGAAAAGTGTTTTGCGGGGTCTTCTTGGTGAACATGCACCATTTTAGAGAAAAAGTTATGCAAATTTGAAACTTTCTTTTCGATGCCAAGATCATTGTATAAGTACCGCAAGTCCATATCACCAGTAAGACTCGGTATGGGGAAGCATATTCGAGTGAACAAGTTTTCACATCATTAGATCAGTTTAAGAACATCTTAACCGGAGTGCTGACGTTAGTCGGTCAGGTGATTTAGAATTTATTGAGTTGCATCAAAGCTGAAATACCACTTCAATTCAGTCAGAGAAGCCCAATAGGCATAGAATACGCAACACGAACTTATTAGGACAGAGACCTGTTTAGACAAATTAACTCAAGCCAATGGCATTCATTGTACATTACGTTTTCTTGCATATTGAATTCCCAAGTGCTGCATCGTTCAATTAGTAAGTCACTGCAAAATCGTAGGTAGTATTCTGAGCGTGCCTCGTGTTATGAAATTAATACTCCACCGAGATGATAGCAGGGCTTATTTCTTACTATGTAATGCAGGTACAGCGAGAAATATTCCTAGGGAATGAGCGTCTAAAGCTATTATCACACGTGGTTTAAACCATTGAATGTTTTCCTCCGCAACGCAGCTGGATGCAAGGTAGAGGTAAAGGCGTAGACTCGCGTCAAAGAAATGCTCAAGATATTGCACACTTAAAACTGATTTGTAACCAGTCAACTAGGATACACACACTAAATGTACCTTTCAATTCCGTCTAAGTCAATGTCACTTAATTCAATCGAAGCTGCTACGAGGACACATTTCCAATAAAATGCTTTACGAGCTCAATGCACATTGATTCATAAGGCGCACAACGTTGAGCTGAGTCAGTCTTTATAGATTAAATTCGATCAAGTTGCTCAACTCCACTGGAGCACTGATACAGACACCAGGCTGCATCCCCCAGAAAGGGGGGTGGGCGACGGCAAGGCGCGCCTCACACCCTCATACGCTCACACTCACACAGCTTAGCCCTTTTGTGCTAAAGGGTCAGGCCTGTACCCCCTCAACGTACACTCTGGGTCACGAGTGCAGTCCGAGGATCCGTCGTCAGCAGCAGGGCCCGACAGTTTTCACTGGTTTACCCCCGCCGCGTCATGATGACCGGACCCCCCACCCACGACCATCCCGACAACGGGATGCCAAGGGCGGGAAAGCACATCAGAGCAGCGTCAAAATCAACCATTCTCCACTCACGCCTGTTCATTGCAAGCTCTCTCGCCACCTCCACATCCATGTCTCCTTCTTAACGCCTGCTTCACACCATCCATCCAAACTTCGGCCTACCTCTAGGCCTGCGACCACTCGCCTCCGCATTCATCACCCTTTTCACCAATCTCACTTCATCCATCCTCTCCATGTGCCCGAACCATCTCAGAACACGCCAATCCACTCTGTCTTCCAACTTCTTCACCATCCCTGTTCTGATTCGAACCACGTAGTTTGTGATCCGGTCTCTAAGCGTTACTCCAGCCATGCTTCTCAAACATTTCTTCTCGAAAGCATTCAACCGTCTTCTCTCCTCTGCTCTCACCACCCAAGTCTCAGCTCCGTAGAGCACAATTGGGACAACAACACCCTCACACAGCCCTTTCTTTGCTTACATTCCCAATGTCCTACAGCTCATTACACTCTTAAGTGCACCCAACACTTTACATCCCTCCTTCACTCGCGTCTTCACTTCAGTTTCCACTAGTTCAGTTAGCTCCACATGGGAGCCCATTGTGGAGATAACTGGAGCACTGACATCAAATAAAACCTCTCACGCATAATCGCATACTTGGAGTATCTGAAAAAAAATTAACACCTCGAGCCTAAAATAGGGAGTGCTGGCTGCACCTCGTTAAACGTTTATCGACGAAATAAATGTAGGATGGTGCGAGTTGTTGGTCCGAGTGTATCAAAAAAACTGCAACATGGCATGGGAAATAGATACTTTTAAAAATAGAAACGCTTACTTACGCAGCAGAAAGGAAGTAAGTTTGGCATTTAACTAACGTGTCATAGATAAACATAAAAACATTCATTCAGCAACAAAATAAATTATTAATGGTACATACTTTTGTAATTTCTTCCTCCAACAATGCTGGCGATTTTTTTAGATATTGTTCAGGCGAATGAATTGCTCAAGTAGATGACAGATACAGAGAGTAGGCCGTTACTCAGCAAATCACTCAACTGTCAACTCCGTTCAACTAGTAGATAAGACAAAGGGTATTCGACATTGACTCAGCTGTAAACTTGTAAACAAGGGTCCGGCCGGGAACCCAGCAACACACCCTCCGGGTCATGCATGCGGTTTGAGGTCAATGTCGGCAGCAGGGCCTGACAGCGTGACCTGATTCACCCCTGCCGCGTCATGATGACCGGGCCCCCCCTCGCCCGTCTCTCAACGATATGCCTAGGGCGGAAAAGCACATCACGGCAGCGTCAAAACTCATCCGTTCACCATCATTCTCCACTCACGCCTATCCAGGCGTGCTTTATACCATCCATCCACCCAAACTTCGGTCTCCCTCTAGGCCTACGTCCACTCGCCTTTGACTTCAACATCTTCTTCACCAATCTCCCTGCATCCATCCTCACCATGTGCCCAAACCATCGCAGAACACGCGAATCAACTCTGTCCTCTAGATTAGATTAGATTCGAGTGTCAAGGCTTCCTAGTGCACTGGAGTCGAAGTCCTTCTGGCACCGAACTTCATACCAGCAGCCATCGCTGCATTAAGTCATCGACAAATCATCCTCAGTCTCCGGAATTGTTTTGACTCACGGCATGCTCAGGTCACTACTGTTTATAGGGATATATAGAGAGGTCACAAATGTGTCCTACTCAAAGTGAGCAAAGGAAACGGTGGTCCTCCGGGATGGAGGAGTTCATTGGTAAGTAAGATTTAGTATAATCAATTCATAACAGATCAGATTTCAGTTAAGAGGCCGGTTTCTTGGAAGTAGCTGAGAAGTGGTTCCGCACTGGATTGTCTCCGAGGGTACTCAGTAAGCATTAGGCGGAGTAAATAGCCCAAGACATGGGCTATTGTAAGAGGGACTAGACAGTCCATACAGCAAGGAGGTGGCGACACCTCCATTAGGTGTCTGTGCGTTAGTCTGCTATGTCCTATTCTCAATCGGCATAGAATAACCTCAGTCCGTCGAGATCGGCTGCTTGATGAGACCCAGGGTACGGTTGTATCTCTAATAGTACGCAATTTATTGCTCATAAAAACATCAGACTATTCCATGTTTCATTTATTTCGCACAGCTCTTTTAATCACTGGGTAAAAGTCTTTATATGAGAGTGGACGCTGCTCTGCTGGGTCAGGCGCCGCTGCAGCTCTTCGCGCCGCTTCGTCCGCCCGCTCATTTCCCACCACCTCACAGTGGTCTGGAACCCATCACAAACGAACGTTCTTGTTTCTGGAGGACAATCGCACAAGCCAGCGCATGATTGATGCAACAATCGAGTGACAATTGTTGAAGATTTCCAGGGCTTGAAGCGCACTGAGCAAATCACTAAAGATTGAGATATTTTTTGTATCATCTGGAAGAGTATCGGCCGCCGAGAGAGCATCGGCAATGGCCGTGACTTCAGCAGGGAAATCTGATGCTGATAGCGGGACGAAGCGCCTGGGGAGCACCGCTGCACAGCCCACAGCATCGTCGTCTTTTGATCCATCAGTGAAGACATGCATGCTTCTAGCGTGATGAGTCTCCGCATGGGTTATAAAAATAACTCGAAGATTTTGGGGCGCAACATCTGCCTTTCGGCCAGTAAAATAGAGGGCAGAGCATATTTTCTGGTAAACGCCAGATGGGAATAGCATCTCGGGTGGAGAGGGTCCACCATGATGTTTGGTAGTCCAAGCTCAGCAGTGAGGAGCTCGATACGTTTTGAGAAGCTCGAAGAAGGAGCAAGATTGGGGTGGCGCTGTCGGATTGTGGTACATGTAGGGGAGGTTGAGCGAGCAAGAACATGACAATAAAATTGGAGGTCAATTTGTTCCCGTCCCAGGGCAAGACTAGGCTCACCAGTTTCACAAAGGAGGCTGACAATAGGGGAGGAGCGGAAAGCTCCAGTACAAGCGCGAAGGGCGGCATTATGAACTGGTTCCAGCGTCTTGAGAATATTTGGTTTTGCGGAGCCATAGATCACGCTCCCATAGTCCAGTTTGGACCGGATGATAGCGCGGTAAAGTCGTAGTGATGCTATTCTATCTTCACCCCAGGTGAAGTGCGATGGGATCCGAAGAATGAAAAATCGTTGTAAGCAGTCTATCTTAAGCTGCTGCACGTGGTACTTCTAGATTAGTTTCTGGTCAAATATTAGTCCTAGAAAGCGGACTGTCGGTAAGAAAGGAACCATTTCTTCATAAAGTCTGAGGTTGGTTCCGTGTGTGTGCGAGACTGATGGATATGAAGTGCACATGTTTTGTTTTTAGATATTTTAAAGCCTCGAGATTCTGTACAGGGAACCACCTGGGCAATTGCACTCAGTAGTTTACGTTGGAGTTGGGAGACAACTGGTGCCGATGCGTATATCATAAAGTCGTCAACGTACAGTGACCCATTCATGGAGGGAGGGATCACCCCCGTGATCCCATTAATGGCAATCGCGTATAGAGTACACGAAAGGACGCTAACTTGGGGACGCTACCTCCGAACAAAAAATGCTGGGTGACCCCGGATTCTCATCCGGTGAATCTCTCGGAGGATGCCATAACGCCAGGTAGTATCATATGCCTTCTCAAGGTCAAAGAACTCTGTCCTCTAACTTCTCCACCATGGCCGTTCTGATGCGAACCACGTCGTTGGTGAACCTGCCTCTCAGCGACACTCCAACCATGCTCCTCAAACATTTCATCTCGAAACCATTCAACTTTTTTCTCTCCTCTGCTCTCAACCCCCAAGCCTCAGCTTCGGACAGCATAGTTGGCACAACGACACCCTGATACAGCCCTCTCTTTGCTTCCATGCCCAACATCCTGCAGCTCATTACGCTCTTCAGTGCACCCAACACTTTACACCCCTCCTCCACTCGCGACTTCCCCTCAGTTTCGACTAATTCAGTCTTCTCCACATGGGAGCCCAGATACTTATAACACTGAACTTCTTCCAACAATTCGCCATTTAGAAGGACATCAATTCTGCTCGCATCGACAGTCCTCGAGCATCTCGTTACTTAACATTTACCCACGTTCAGTCGAAGCTTCCTCCCCTCTCACACACTCTACCGAACTCAGACATTACCCTACATAGCTTCTCCTCTGCATTCGCAACCAGGGCCGTATCATCCGCAAATAGCAACTGGCTAAGCTGCCAGCTCTGCCCATTCGCTTCCAACAGCGCCAAGCTACGACTTAGCACACTCGCGTTCACCTCCCTGACCACTCCATCCAAAAAGATATTGAACATCTCGGGAGACATCACGCAGCCTTGTCTCAGTCCCACTTTCACTGAGAACCAATCACTCACCTCGCTTCCCACTCTGACACATGCTCGGCTGCCAACATAGAAACTCTGCACCGCTTTCAACAAATGTCCGCCCACTCCATACAAACGCAACACCCTCCACAGCGCTTCCCTGTCAATCCTGTCGTATGCCTTTTCCAGATCCATGCAAGCCCAGAACACGTCCTTTACCTTTGCAAGGTACTTCTCACAGACCCATTTCACTGCAAAAATTTGATCGACGCACCCTCTACCACTCCTAAAAACACACTGTTCCTCTCAAATTACGCAGTCCGTACAGTCTCTAATCCTTTTGATCAGCACTCTCACGTACTACTTACCAACCACACTTAATAGACTGATACCTCTCGAGTTGCAGCATTCTTATACAGCGTAACAACGCAGGCACTGCACCGCTCAAATGGTACCACGCCTGCCACAAAACACAAGTTCAGCAACCTCACCAACCATTCGACAATCGTTACTCCACCCTTTTTCAGGCACTCTGTCTCAACGCCATCCCAACCAGGGGCTTTCTCTGCTTTCATCACCTCCACCGCCTCCTGCACCTCTTCTTTGGTGATGTCCGCCACAAGTCTCTCTCCCAAAACTGGCATCCGAGCTCTACCACCCACAGCAACAATGTCAGTCTCTCAGTCATCCTCGACATTCAACAACTCATCAAAATACTCGGCCCATCTCTTCCGTACATCACCACTTTCCAACAACAACTGGCCGTTTTCATCTTTCACCACTTCCTCCTTTTCGGTCTCTTCCTTTCTCACCCTTTTCACCTCTTTCCAGAACATCTTTTTGTTCTTCTCAAAATTCTGGCTCAGCCGTCTGCCCCACACGGCATCGGCGTCCCTTTTGGCTCTTCTCACCACCCGCTTTACCTCGTTTCTCTTCTCTTTTTAGCCTTCATATGCCACCACCGACTTAACCTCCAGCTACTCCTCAAACGCTCCTCTTTTCCGTGCCACCGCCAGTTTAACCTCATCGTTCCACCACTCGCAATCTTTCCTTCTGCACCCGTCCACACGGCGCGCACCACACACATTCTTCGCACATCTCAGCAACGCATCTCTTACCGTCTCCCATTCTTCCTCCACTTCTATCAGGTCTTATCCTCTCACGTTGTCATATTCTTCTCTCAACTCCAGTTGAAACTCTTCAACTCAGCTTCTCACATTCAGTTCACTCGTTTTCACTACCTCTCTTCCTCCTCCCACTCTTTTGTTGCCCTTCCACTTCTGCTCCAGTCTTAATCTACCTTCCACCAGCAGATAGTAGACACTCCTTCACCCTCCCCTCTCAACACCCGCACATCCAGCAGCTTCCCAACCACTCTTCTCGATATCAGCACTAAATCCATCAGCGCTCTCTCCACCACTGCACCACGGGTCATCTTTACATATGTGTACTTGTGGATATCTCGCTTCCTAAACAAACTGTTCCCGACCACCAACTCCTGCTCTATACACAGCCCTATCAGGTTTTCTCCCATGCCATTTCTACCGGGAACGCCATACCTTCCTACCACATTTTCCACCACTGCATCTTCAACTCTCGCATTGTCACTCAGTACAACTACATTGAATTGACCTCCAAAACCCTCAATACACTCACTCAGGTCAGTCCAGAATTGCTCCTTCTCCTCCTCACTCTTCTCGCTATCTGTACCATATGCACTCACAAATACCCATCTTTCTGCGCCTAACTTAACTTTCACCCACGTCAATATTGAGGACACCTGCTTCCACTCGGTAACTCTACTTGTCAACCGATCACTCAATATCAAAACCACACCTTCTCGTGCCCAACCTTCCTCAACACCAGACTTTCTTCCACTTACCACACCAAAGTCAATGCTCCCTTACCTTTCAATTTCGTCTCGCTCAGCGCCAACACATCAAACTTCCTCCTCACAGACATCTCACCAATCTCCCTCCTCTCTACATCATTCGTACTACAGCCACGCACATTCAGTGACCCTAACAATAGGGTTCGGAGAGGTGTGAGCCTCTCCTCCCCAGCTCGTCTTGCCGTTTCTGAAGAAGGGTTTTACATAGAAAGGGATTCCTAGCCTCTTGAGCCGTAGGACCTGCAAACGGTGATGGCGTCATACCTGCACTAATCATCTCACAAAGGGGCAGATACGTTTGTATACATCCTGGTAATTTTTCTTTGACATTTAGCAGGAAACTATACGCAAGTCCTTGATCATACCGGAAACAATAAATTATATTATACGTGCAGGCCCTTGCTGAACTATCCATTTTGAGTTTTTGTTTGCCGGATTTGATTTGTACCTCATTTTTTCTGTTGGAATCAGGTCCGTTCGCTTGATGGCAGCACCGGCTGCCGTTATAAAATGAAATAAAATCTTCCCTCGCACTCATTCGTAGCCCAGGTACATTTTACTTCATTTGGCAGCTATACGAATACAGACACTAGGCTGAGTCCCCCAGGAAGCGGGCGGCCGACGGCAATGCGCACCTCACACTCCTACCATGCACGCACACAAACTCAGCCCTTGACACTAATTCGGCAGTTCTATTCTGTCAAAATACGCTTACATACATTCCACAGGTAATTGATTTATGAGCATCTTTAGATACATCCCCAATGAGCGCTTCAAATCTGACTAATCAAAACCCTCTCGCCTGCGCATTTTTGGACAAGTTAGTTGTTGTTGGTAATACAGTATAGACACTTCTAGTCCAAGCACACTTGCAGCTAGACATAGAATTGCAAACACATATCCAACATAAATATTTTTTATGTAATTTCATACCATGGAATTTAAACCTTTACAACACGATGATGATAAAATCGCGAATATCTTGAATAATATAAATTACACAAACAAAAATTCAACAGCGAAGCATGACAATAACAACGTGTGAAAAGTATTAAAAACACTTGGTTTCCATCATTTGAATTCAAAGTAAAGCATCTGGAACGTACCTAAACATTGTCTTTCTTTATGCATAGATTAGAGTGCCGAGGCTTTCTAGCGCGCTAGTCAGTGTCATTCTAGCGTTGAACGTCAAACCAGCAACTGATGCTGCATCAAGTTATAAACAAAGATTACATTACATCAGAGTGATTGGGATTACTCCTGCGTAAATTCAATGTCCTTCACGCTGCGAATGTCACAGTTAAGCACGGGTACCACAGGCGGTGAGGTATCTGCTAAGGTGCTGAGGCCATACGAATTTAGCACTCCCAGGGATACAGCATGGAGCGTTTTCACTCAACGTGCCCTGCGCCAGAGCCTTAAGAATCCGAGGTCGTTTTTGACGTGCCGGGGGCAATGCGACTGAACACCTGCGTAGAGAGAAAATGAAGAAAGAGACCGGAAACGAAGATTACATTGCATGCGATCGACACTCAATGAAGGAAATCTCGCGCATGAGAACCACAGCAGTGGAAAGAAGAAATAGTGTCGTAGAAAAAGTTTGCATGAAAGTAAAAGATTAGATTAGAGTGTCAAGGCTTTCTAGTGCACTGGAGTCAATGTCTTTCTGGCACCGAACGTCAAACCAGCAGCCAGCGCTGCATCAAGTCATCGACAAATCATCGGCAGTCTCCGGGATTGTTCCGACTCACGGCATGTTTAAATTGAAAGTGAAAGCGCAACATCGCTGCCATTAGACACCCAAAAGGAGAAAACTTAGCACCAGTGTACAATTATTATTAGATTAAATTAGAGTGACGAGGCGTTCTAGCGAGCTGGAGCCATCGTCCTTCTGGCGCCAAATGCAAACCAGCAAACAGTGCTGAATAAAGTTAGTCTTCATTTTTCTTTTCTTTTCATGTTCGAGCTAAGTTAACTACTGCGCAAAGTCAAAGTCCTTTACGCGGCGAACGTCTATGGTATGTTTGGGTGCCACAGGAGGTACAGGAACTCCTAAGGTAATGAGGCCATACGGTCCCAGCACTCTCCGGATGACAATAAGGAGGATTAACACACTACCTACCCTGCTTCAGAGCCCCAAGGATTCGCAGTAGTTCTTAAGGTGCCGGGCTACGCGCTCCAACACCTGCTGGGGGGGAAGATGACAGAAAACGTGGATGTGAGGAATATATGAATAAAGTTTACTCTGGACGGTGGAAAATATGAGAGATAGTGAACGAGATGAATCCGATGGGGAATAAGGATTCAAGCCCCCACTAACCCGGTTTGGACCGTGACTTCAAGCTGCTCGTGAACCTAACAGTTGCCTAGTTTTTTTTACATAAACAGTTACAATCTTTGTAATAGTAATCCGTTCTACCTGATAACACGCTTGATCATGCGATTCGAAACAGATTAGTTTAGAGTAACAAGGCTTTCTAGCGCGCTGGAGCCATCGTCGTTCTGGCGGCAAATGTCACACCAGTACAAACTGCATCAGGTTATCTCTTTTTCTAATCTATAGTTTTCTTCTCTCTTTTATTGTTTGCGTTAGGTTCACTACAGCGCAAAGTTAATGTCATTTACACGGCGGACGTCAAGGGTTTGTACAAGTGCCGCCAAGAGGTACAGGAACTTCTAAGGTGTTGAGGCCATATGGTCCCAGCACACCCCGGGTGGTATTAAGGAGGATTAACACACTACTACCCTGCTTCAGAGCCCCAACGATTCGTAATCCTCCTTAAGGTGCCGGGGCTATGCGCCTCGACACATGCTGGCGGGGAAGATGAACGTAGACAAAACGGGGATTCCATGCATGAGATCTGCACTAGCTGTTAGAAACTTCACGCATGAGAGCAGGACTTGAAACAATTTTCTTCGTAAAATATCAACTAGCAGCCAATCTGAGTCGGTTTCACGTCTGTGAGCAAACGTGTGCTGGTCAAACAAAGGGTCCGTCGCTGCAGTCAGCAGGTTAGGTGTCCAACACGCTCCGTTTATTCTAGCTCCACGAGCACCTCTTCCTCATCCACCGTCTGCCCCTCCTTTATGTTGATAGCTTTCACCTTCCCGGACATTGCCACTGTCAATGAGTTCTGCATCTTCATAGCCTCTGCAGACAAATAGAAAAGTTTAGAATATTAGGAGGACAAGGTTGAAGAAGCTGGTCGTGACAGATTTATTAACTGACAAAGGAATATTACAAACTAGGGAGCCGATAAAGAGTATTCGTTTTGAAGCTTATTTGACTATCACGAAATAAGTGACACTGTTTTAGTTCAAGACTCTTCTCAGAATTTGGTTATGGTGGGTTTGTCAACAAACCAAGTTGAGACATAGTTCACTCCAATGGCCTCCGACCTCCCCTTTTAGTCATCCGGTGATTCCCACAATTCAACTCTCACCAAACTTTATGAATTTCCCTATTTACAATCACAAGTTGAAATAAACTGGTTAATGCTATCATAGATTGAAACTATTGACTACAGCAACAAGATTAAGTTGACAAGGTGCAGGGCTGAAGGTACGCAACTCTTAAAAAGTAAATAAGAACGTAACAGAACATATAGGTACATAAAAAGGATCAGTCATTTACTACTTACTGCACAATGAAAACGCGGAACACGCAAAGTTGCAAAAGCAGATAACCGCAAATTTGAAACAGAAAAAAAAAATCCCAAAAAAAACACATCTTCAAAATAGATAACTCGCAGGAGAACATTCATCTGTAACCGCCCCTGCTATTTGAATAGCATTCAATAATCGCCTCGCTTTAAAATAACTAAACAATTAAGCTTGACTGATAGATATTATGCATCAGGACACGATAAGCAGATTGCACATCCAATCTGCACCATTCAAATTCGCTGGCACGCACTTTAAGTTATGAACACATTTAAAATGATTATTCAATAGTTGCGGATTCAGAGGAGACGCTATGTAGGCTAGTGTCGGACCTTGGTAGAGCGTGTGAGAGGAGGAAGCTTCGAGTGAACGTGGGTAAGAGTAAAGTAATGAGATGCTCGAGGACTGTCGATGCGAGCAAAATTAGTGTCACCCTAAATGGAGAGCTCTTAAAGGAAGTTCAGTGTTTTAAGTATCTGGGCTCCCATGTGGAGATAACTGAACTAGTGGGAACTGAAGTGAAGGCGCGAGTGAAGGAGGGATGTAAAGTGTTGGGTGCCCTAAAGAGTGTAATGAGCTACAGGACGTTGGGGATGGAAGCCAAGAGAGGGCTGTATGAGGGTGTTGTTGTTACAGCTGTGCTCTACGGAGCTGAGGCTTGGGGGGTGAGAGCAGAGGAGAGAAGATGGTTGAATGTTTTCGAGATGAAATGTTTGAGGAGCATGGCTGGAGTAACGCGGAGAGACCGGACCACCAACGACGTGGTTCGAATCAGAACAGGGATGTTGAAGAAGTTGGAGGACAGAGTGGATTCGCGTGTTCTGAGATGGTTCGGGCACTTGGAGAGGATGGATGAAGAGAGATTGGTGAAAATGGTGATGAATGCGGAGGCGAGTGGTCGCAGGCCTGGAGGTAGACCGAAGTTTGGGCGGATGGATGGTGTGAAGCAGGCGTTGGGAAGGTGGGACATGAATGTGGAGGTGGCGATTTGATTTGATTTGGTCCTCATTTCCACCAGAGCCTCAACGTGAGTCATAATAGGCTCCCCCGTAGGGCTCGACGATCATTGATTAAAGCAGGCTC
>SDVV010004421.1:0-20218 GCA_016164225.1 Gammarus roeselii
CTTCGGGTAGTGGCCCTTTAGTGCCAGGAACCCCACATTAATATTGCTTTCCATCCTAATGTCATTTACAGGTACCCCGACCTCCATATGCCGACCTGTCAGTCTTGAAGTGTATTACCTTTTCCTGTTGTAAATAGTGGTATAGGATGGGCTTGCCAGCCTGTTGTAAATTTTGTAATAGAAATTAAATAAATAAATTTGTAACTATAAGTCGGCCAGTTGGCCGCGGGCTCTTGCCACATCCGCGACTGAGAGTTCCTAATTGGGAGGATGGGACAGCTATAAGGGGGTGTGAGGAGGCTGTCTCAGCGGGCTGGTGAGAGCATCTGAACCTGGTGCCTAGAAGAGACCCACACGTACTTTCCTCTAAACAGCTCATGTGCCGCCCGTCTACAATGAGTATGTAGATATTGTGATGATATTTAGCTAATACAGAAGTCAATTAAGTCACTCTTACTTAATGTATAGCACAGCAACCCTAATAAGTTGATTAGCCTGTTCAATAATACGAATAGTTCTATGGAAGAACGCTAATCAAGAGGATTAGAGAGAGAATGGATGGTGCGATTGACAAGGAACAGTGGGGCTATAAGAGTGGTTGATGGTGGTGGGCAGATCGGATAAATGCAACAAGGCAAGTCTGTGAGAAGTACCTTGCAGTTGGAAAATATATGTTTTGGCCTTCATGGATCTATAAAAAGCTTATGGTAGGATTGAAAGCGATGTGCTGTGGTGGGCGCTGCGTTTGCTTGTAGGCCCACTTGGTGCATTCTTGAAATGCCTTAGCTATCCAGTTCCTCTTATTGTTGTTCTCTGAGGGACATTAGCTACTCGCGTCATTCCACCTATTATGATGAATCATCCTTTACTACTGGGCTGTTCTTCCTAGTGAATCAGTAGTGTTTGCTTCCCAGCTTCTCCCCCACGAATTTTTCATGTATATCTCCTTAGCTTGCCTAAGGCTTCACCATCAGGCAACCAAACCAGCACTTTTTCTTTTTCAAGGCAGGACGCCCTCAAGCGTCAGATTTGATACTTGCTCTTCAACCAGTGTCCCTCAATCTCGGAGCAATTTTTCCGAGTGCCTTCCTTCTCTATCTCCGCTGTAAGCCTCGCTTGTTTCCGTGCGGCTCTGTCGCCTGAGTTGCCTGAGTTGAAATCTTGTCCTGCGTTCCGAGACCAAACCGTTTGATCTCCCTTGCAATAGGTATGTCGTTGCAGAGGCTCGTCAGGTACTATACCACAAGGTTATGGCTTATCCTAGTAGTTCCTTGATATTCTGGTTGATGTAATCTTATCAACATTCGGACACATTGGTTGAGTTTGCAGTTTTCTGCCCGTTGACCTACTTTTGCCTTACTTTCTGCTCCTCTTTAACCCAATCTGCAATAGCACCCAGTACCCCTGACAAACGGACTGGTTGATGATGGATACTGTCTTTCTTGGCCTATGATCCTGGAGTTGCTGCAGCCCATCTTCTACAATCTTCTGTCATTCAATATTGTGGTCTAAAGGCCACAGTGCTGAGACACTGCGACAATAGACGATATATTGCAGTAACTAAATGCGTGAAAAGTGAGTAAACATTGATCGGCAAGGACCTCCTCTTCCTCCGCAAGGCTCCGCCGAGATGCAAGAGCCCCTTTTGGGGACATGGGGGGTAAGATTCCTTGTGGATAAAATCATTTTGAATCATTATGTTGGGTAGCTTCCTCGATGTAAGAGCTGCAGTATAAAAAGTTTTTCTTTGATATGATTTTTAAATCCAAGATGTCGGCGCTGGCCTTTGTTAGATATGGTATGGTTTGCCTACTCCTGCGGAGATGGCATCGTGACCCATAAGCACTAGTCTAGAGACCACAGTGTTTTTCACATAGCAATGCAATGAAGGTAGTGAGTTTAGTAACAATGCTATACACATGTCAATTTCCGGTTTATCATTCTTAGGATCAATAAGAATAAGAAGGGCCCCAATAAGAATTTTTTCAAGTAGCCACTAGATGCAAATGTTGCATAAGCATGTCATGAATACTCTGAAATAACTAAAAGTGATAAATACTTGTAAATATTCCATTGGTTTTATTCTATGTTTTTTCATTCCTGTTAATGTAATGCAAAGTTTTGGTATTATTCTAGTAAGTGTTTCCTTGCCACCCATTAATTCATCGTAAGAACATTCACTATTTAAATGTAAATTTTTACTTCCTGTATATTGCAACCTAACCCCTTTCGTTGCAGGTGTTCGTTGACGGGTCGGATGCCTATGTCTGGATGTATGACCCAGTGCCCTTTTGGTACTACATTGCCGGTGCAATGTGCCTTCTCGCAGCCGTCGCTATCTGCCTCTTCCCGCTCTGGCCCCCCAGTGTCAGGTAGCTACCTGCCATCCCTCACTGCATTTAACCAGCATCTTGTGAACACTATTTCTGTTAGTTTCTCGATAGAGCTACTCATGCAAAATTGTTATTGAAATTGTACTCTGCTGATATAAACGTCATTGTAATTCACCGCTTTCTGTCTTGCCTTGCTTGAATACCTACTTCGGCCTGATGGTTACTTTTTCAGATTCGAATGATTGTCATTCCTGATTCCTTTCCTACTACACTCCATCCCCTTGAATTTCTTTTCTTTAATACTCCGTCATCCTGCCTTTCCTTTCTTTGATACTCCTTCATCATGCCTTTCCTCCCGTTAATACTCCGTCATCCTGCCTGCCCTATCTTTGATACTCCTTCGTCCTGCTTTCCCTTCCTTCCATTAAGTATTTGCAGCTGAAGCCATAAATGCAAACTACGAATCCCTAATTGCCAATCAACAACTGAACAAAAACATTATGCCAAAAACAATTGGAAGAGCTTGATCAAAATCTAATTACATAGCGCTAGTCGACAAATCACGCAGGCTCACTCGCATTCATCATTGAAGTCTTTAAGCTATCCCATGCCACCTACCGTCTCCGTCTTCCTGTCTGAGCTCACACGTGAACAGATTATATTTTCTCCATCCCGTCACCGAAACTGCATGTAGCAACAACGACAGGCATCCTGGAAGCACTAGGCCTGGAGTGACAAGCAATAGCAAGTAGTGATAGAAGGCAGTAAACTCAACTAAGAGGTGACTTGGTGTGGGCTAATGAAAGAATCACCAGAGGAAGGAAACACAGTCATGACAAAAACTTGTATGTTTCATCCTGAGACTTAGTGAGTTCTCCATTTGTGTGACCCACCAACGATATGGGACTTGTACGACTTCAAAAGTTCATCCTTCATACTGGGATACTTTCTCCTAGCACCACCCAGAGACAAATAGGAATGCAAAGCCAACCCAGACAGAAATTTAGCAAGTTCACGGGTTTTGGCTCGCTGATCACCGGAAAATGTGCACTGGAAGTAGCTGCCGTAGTCCTCAAGAAACTGGCGCAAGGACTGTTCACCATCAAACTCAAAGATCGCTGGTGGTACATCTTCCTTGGGTAGGTACCTCTAGCTACCAATGGCAGAGCGGCGGGATGGACGAGGAAGTAGCCCATCAGACTCGTCACGATCTTCCTATGTGGAGATGCAGCTGGAGTCAGAAAGTTCAATGTTTTCAACATCACGATAAGAAGTAGCCGCCCGATACTCGCTGGAGAACTTGGCTCCAGATGTCCCTTGAAGGAAGTCGGGATGCCTGGTCTTGTTATACTTCTGGTGGTCTACCTCATCTAGCCCAGGACTTGACATCTTTTGCTTCGTCAACTGACTTCTGGTCTTAACTGCTTCCGAGGTATGCTTGGAATTCATATTCATTCTCAAGCGGTGTCCTGAGGATCCGCCACTCTGTGCTCCTGCCGTATTAATGGTTATGCCAGGTTTGTATGCTGCCGCACTAGATTTTGGAAAAATGGTCTTCCAGTAGGAGCTTCTATGAGCTCGCTCAACCAGGGTCGGCCACAGAGCAAATGAGTAGGATTCAACGTTATCAGGGACTCACGGAATATTGAACAGCTCGAATGAAGACCGGACAAGTCGACACCAATGCGATGTTGCTGCTTGGGTATTACTTACTGAACCACCCTCTCCCAGTAGTTGTGGCAAAAGCGTTGTCTCCATTTTGTCGAAGCAGAACAGCTTCAGCTTCAGGCACTCCTCATCGATGATAAGACCAGCCAGGAAAGCACCCCTAACCTCAACTGGTGACAATCTCAGGAACATGTCTTTAACTTTGAGAAGAAAACGGAGATGAGCTTCCATCTCCCGATCGATGCCATCGTCGATTGCGTTACATGCAGCCGCTTCAGGTGAGCAAGCAATAAAGTAAGGGTAAATTTCGAACTGAGGGCTCCTCCGACAGTCAGTCAAGAGGTTGCCTCCATGCAGAATCCCACGGGGAACCATGCACTCTGACACCTCAGTTCCCTCGCTATCACCGCTCATTGAGGAAATTTCACTAGAAAATTTGAGTGATTTTGAAAAAGGGGAATGCTAAAGCAATGAAATAGTGCGCAAAGTCCTCTCAATCTCGCCACTGTTACAACCGTCTCTCCTACAAAGGATTCAGCAGCAGCAGCAGCAGCAGGGACATGTAAGGACTATGATTCGACGCGAAAAGTGACTCCTAGAAAGGTTGCCTCATGGGTAAAGCTGCTTACTTCATCAAAGTCTCCAAGGAAGTTTATTTGGAAACAGAAGCTTTACCTGAAAACCTTGGATGCCATTACGGATGCCTTTCAACAATACAGGAGCGAAGACTTGGATGGCTGGGATGTAGACAAAGGAGAAATCGATTTGGAAGAATTCAGCCTGGCAGAGCTCGACTCTAATTTCGATGCAGTGCAACTAGCTAGGACAAGACAGCACGTGACACCAATTCTTGAAGAGGAAGATAACGAAAAAGAGGAGCGTACCTACCACGAACTACAAGTTGTACCTTGAGCAGTTGAAGGTGCAGGAGAATACGAGGAGAGTGGAAGTGGGTCGTACGCTACAGTTATGCAGCTTTGTCCAATTTTGGCGCAAGGACAGAAACCCGTCATCACGTCGTCGTCAGTTGCAACCGCACATCTCAATAGATATATCTAACGAGCCTTCTACTTCCAGCGGCATTATCCGACGATCTGTACGTTCAGGCAAAAGGCCACCATCGTATAAGTTCGTTGACGCTGATGATTCTAATGCCGAAGATGGTGACGAATCCATTGCTGACGATTATACCTCTAGAGCAATGATGGGCTACGATATGCCGGATGACTGATACTATTCTCGCCATTGATGCACGGCGCCAGCGCGAGATGGGCCACTTGTCGGATGGTGAAGAGGATAATGTGGCAGATGTACCTATTAAAATGATAAGAGGCAGCCCCAGTGTAAGGCTTCCACCAATAGCGCAGAGACCTTGTATTGAGTGGGAATTGATCAATGCGAAAGATTCCGCATTACCTCGATTACCATTGAAACCATCGAATCCTGGGGTTAGAGAAGACCTGCGTCAGAGAGTTAGATGAGCTTGAATCGATCGACCCTTTTTTGCCTGAAACCTTTTGGCAAGACGCAGCATTCCAGACCAATAACTATCAAAATACGTATGCGGAAGATCCTAAGAATGATGTCTATGCCAAATCTAAAAAGAAAAAAATATTGGGTCTATGTCAAAGCCCGCGAAATCCAAACTTGTAATGACATCCTAATGCTCTTTGGAGTCGATCCCCCATCAGATTTATCGAATCGGTGGGACAGGTTTTCTCCTCTCAGGAACGAATATGTAGCTAATTCCATGAAGTATGATCGATTCATGGAAATTCACAATTTTTTCTCTTAGTTGACAATAGTACTTTGCCAGATGACACAGCCCAAGAATATAAAACAGCACGTTTTCAACCTCTCTTGGATGCTTTCCCAGAGAGATGAGTGTCTGTTTACAAGCACGACAAGCGAGAGTTATCGCTAGATAAGGGTTGTATGGGATGGAAGGGGCACTCCAAATTGGTCAAGTACAACCCTAACAAAGCACACAAATACCACTTGAAATTTTACAAGTTATGCACCCCTGATGGTTATTTGTCAAACATACTTATAAATGATACTATTGACAAGAGTCTTGACGAAATTGTCCTAACTTGAGTTGAATCTTCTTGTTATGGACAGGATGAAGGATAATGTCTCCTCTGACCTAGAAGTTCAGCTGAACAGCATAGGCTTTGACTTGATCGGCACTATTATGAAAAACCGTCATCAAATGCCTCCTCAGCTGAAAAATCCCGAAAGGTAGAGGGGTTCCAAAACGAGCCAGAGGGGATTTGGTGGTTTACAAGGCTAAACCACCACGCAAGACGATTGCATTTTGGTGTATGGACAAGAAAGATGTCCACATCCGGTCATCGCAGAATAGTGCCATCATTATGCTGACCAAATCAAGAAGATGCATTGCCGAAAAACAAAAACCTAGTGTCCTTGGTGCCTACAATATTTTCATGAGCGGAGTTGATACGAACGACCAGCTGGAGGACACTTATACGTTGTGCCGTGCTGCCAACAAGCTGTAATGAAAGGTCGCCAACTACATAATTTGACTCGCTATAAACAATATGTACTACGTCTACCAAAAGATGCATTCATAGGTCTTGCACCAAGGATACCTCAACGCCAAAGACTACGCTCCTGTCTGTTCCAAATTCTGGCTCTGAACCAGGGCACTAATCGGTCTATAATGAAGCTGGTAAAACCCAGCCAAAGAGACCTAAACCTGCAGCTGCACAAGGTAACGATCCCGAGGATAACACAGAATCCGCCAGAAGCGACAAAAGTGGTAGATCTCAACAAACCATATGCTGAGTATGCAAGACTCTAATGCAGACATAAAGGCTGCAATAAGAGGAGCCAATTCTTTTGCTTGTTCTGCAGGGTCTCCCTTTGCATCCGTCCTAGAGCTACTAACCGCTTCGGGCTGTATCATCAAGAGCTTACCAGGCTACAGTCCTGGAAAAAGCTAATGCCACCGACCAAGAAGATTCGGAACTGTCTAAAGCAGCACAACAGACAGGAGACGAAGAAGAGGTAGATAAAGTTTTGAAGCGACCGGGCATGTAGTAAGGTCACAGCGATTTTTTTTAATGTATAAAAACGCAAAAAACGCATGTAATTTTCCCCGGGGCGAGGGGGTAATTTCTTCCAAGTAAGTAAACACACCACCCAATCACCAGAGTGTCCAGAAGGGGCCACGCACAACCACAAAGGACTTCTCACAGCCATACAAGTAACAGCACCCTGGGCCAATTTAACCGTTACAGATGACTAACAAATACTCAGGCTGCAAGCAAATCCTAAAATGCACCCCTGGACACCCCTAAGACTAAAGAAGCGCCTCTCACAAACTAAATTGTTTATCAGCAAAGATCAAGATGAGTACTTCAGCCAGCCAAAACCCCAACTAGACTCAACAACAGTCATTGGGCATTCTCTGAAACTGAGCAAATACTGAATTCTTAACTGTGGCTTTAGGAGTGGTAGAGGGTGTACCGATCAGATTTTTGCAGTGAGACAGGTCTGTGAGAAGTACCTTGCCAAAGGAAAGGATGTGTTCTGGGCCTTCATGGATCTGGAGAAGGCATACGACAGGATAGCGCTGTGGAGGGTGTTGCGTTTGTATGGAGTGGGCGGACATCTGTTGAAAGCGGGGCAGAGTTTCTATGTTGGCAGCCGAGCCTGTGTCCGAGTGAGAAGCGAGGTGAGTGATTGGTTCACAGTGAAAGTGGGACTGAGACAAGGCTGCGTGATGTCTCCCTGGCTGTTCAACCTCTATATGGATGGAGTGGTCAGGGAGGTGAACGCGAGTGTGCCGGGTCGTGGCTTGGAACTGTTGGATGCGAATGGGCGGAGTTGGCAGTTGAGCCAGTTGCTATTTGCTGATACGGCCCCTTTTGCGGATTCGGAGGAGAAGCTATGTAGACTAGTGTCGGAGTTTGGTAGAGTGTGTGAGGAGGAAGCTTCGAGTGAACGTCGGTAAGAGTAAAGTAATGAGATGCTCGAGGAATGTCGATGCGAGCAAAATTAGTGTCACCCTAAATGGAGAGCTCTTGGAGGAAGTTCAGTGTTTCAAGTATCTGGGCTCTCATGTGGAGATAACTGAACTAGTGGAAACTGAAGTGAAGGAGGGATGTAAAGTGTTGGGTGCACTAAAGAGTGTAAAGAGCTGTAGGACGTTAGGGATGGAAGCAAAGTGAGGGCTGTATGAGGGGGTTGTTGTCCCAACTGAGCTCTACGGAGCTGAGGCTTGGGTGAAAGCAGAGGAGAGAAGAAGGTTGAATTTTTTCGAGATGAAATGTTTGAGGAGCAAGGCTGGAGTAATGCTGAGAGACCGGATCACCAACGACGTGGTTCGAAACAAAACAGGGATGGTGAAGAAGTTGGAGGACAGAGTGGATTCGCGTGTTCTGAGATGGTTCGGGCACATGGAGAGGATCGATGAAGGGAGATAGGTGAAAAGGGTGACGAATGCTGAAGCGAGTGGTCGCAGGCCTAGAGGTAGACCGAAGTTTGGGTGGATGGATGGTGTGAAGCAGGCGTTGGGAAGGAGAGACATGAATGTGGAGATCGCGAGAAAGCGTGCAATGAACAGGCGTGAGTGGAGAATGGTTGTGAATGGTTGATTTTGACGCTGCTCTGATGTGCTTTCCCGCCATTGGCACCCCGCTGTCGGGATGGTCGTGGGTGGGAGGGCCTGGCCATTATGACGCGGCGGGGGTAAACCAGTGAAAACTGTCGGGCCCTGCTGCTGACGACGGATCCTCGGACTGCACTCGTGACCCAGAGTGTATGTTGAGGGGGTACCGGCCGGACCCTTTAGCACAAAAGGGCTAAGTTGTGCGAATGTGAGCGTATGAGGGTGTGAGGTGCTCCTTGCCGTCGGCCACCCCCCTTTCTGGGGTATGCGGCCTAGTGTCTGTATCTGTTAACTGAACTGAAACGATGAAAATAAAGTTTCAAATCAGAAAAGAATTGGTAAAATTCAATAGTTTCAAATAATAGAAAAAAGCATCAGTAAAATTCAATCAATTAAAGTGAAATGAAAAAATTTGCAAATCAGGGGAAATAGACGACTATTCTCATGATAAAGGAATGACGTGCACTTCAAACTAAAAGCAATCACAGAACCAACTGTGATGGAATAAGGAGACATCTCTAGGGTACCACAACAAAGCAATCTCCCCTCCAAAGCATATCAGTAAGACAGCGGGCGCATCAATTGAGTAAGATGATCTGTGGCACATCTATTTAAGGAAGTGCTCAGAGCTCAAAAATTGCTGAAACAAAAGAAAACAAAATTTAAGACACAAATGGAACACATAGAGGGTCAAGATTCTAAATCGCTTGATTATTTACAGGTTGAAAAGCAAACTCATTTTGTAGTAACCCACTAATAGGACAATACAATATAAAAATATGCTCACCAGAGCTCACGCCCATTAATTAACGTTTAGGAGTGAAAGCCTCACGCGAGAGACAGATGAGGCATGCCACAACAACATCATGATAAAGTTCGAACAGAGGAGGCATATAGGAAAGTGCTTTGTCGTCCCGGTGCCACTGTGTCGAAGCTTACCAACCAAGTTGAAAAACTGAGCTTCAAATGGACGATCTAGTCGTGGTTTGCGTAGGAATGGAAAACCTGCGAGTCCATATGGCTGACAGCTATGAGATTTAGAAGCACTTCAGGTGAAATAAAAATTGCTTACAAAATCTTGAAAGCAATCAAAAATTAAACTGACCGTAATGGTTTAATTACGGAAATTATTTAATAGATTGACTACTCATACAAGAATGATAGCGTAATCAATTAGATCTGCCAGTAATGGTTTAATTACAGACATTTTGTAACAGATGAACTCTTCTTCAAACAAGATTGGTAACGTAATCGATTGGATCAATCGTGCTGTGGAAAAGATGAAAACAAATACAAACCACCCATGTGAATACACAACTTGTTTTCGGATAAAGAGCAGAGTTATTCCAACGCAGCAGAAGAGCATCTCGATGCTCGCGGTATTGCGTCATTTGACATTTTACGTAGTATTCAAATATACAAGCATAGAAGGAGACCGGGAAACGACGGCTTTCATGTGAGAAACTGCATCACCGAACCCGGAACCTAAATGAACAAACCAAGGTGCAAGAACTCGGGACAACAACCAGAGCAAAACCCTGACATGCTGGGTCGGGCTGCTGAAGCATTGATATTTGTAAGTTCAGTGGCTCTGGGCACTGCCCAGCAGCAGACACGTCAGCCAAAACGAATAATAAGAGGATATTGCAAGTGTTACTAGGCAATGAGCAGTCACTAATGCCTAAGATTGATCGTCTTCAAACTACCGTGAAAACAAACTGCTGTGCCGCCTACAAATCGTGGCTGGACATGGATGATCTTATTTTTCTGGCGCTAATAGCCTTACCAGGATTCAGAGCATTCTGTGTAGACGAGCCTTCTCCAAGCAAGAGGGGATGAGGGTCTGTGCTCAAACCGGAAGAATTCTTAGTCCAATACTTTGCATGACAATAGCACCAACAATTTATGAGATAATCCAGGTCTACATTATGCCCTCTGATGGGATAACACTGAAAATTGCACTAACGTATCGAAATCTTAGAATAACAGTAGCGGAAGATGTTCTCTTGAACTAATTACATATTCTGTTCTCATGGAGCTAGATCCGAAATCCTCTTTGGTGGAGATATAACTTAAATAATCGAAGTAAGGTACAAAAACTAGCTAAACTATTTAGAATATCAGTTTTAAAAAACTTATTTCCTTTGAAGCTCCCATCAATTTGGAACCGCCTATCATGTGAAGTGGTAATAGTAATAACGTCCATACCTTTAGAAACCGCCCTGACAAACACACAAATCCACCCTTGCTACTAAGCTTGAATGATGGAAGCATTATTGCCGCGGAAAGTGACAACAACCTCTGTTGATCCTTCAGCGGCCGGCACCCCATGATTGATGGGCACCACATCAAGGCAAAACTAGTTATAGTGCATATCCTACTACCCTTCCTCTTATCTTCTGCTCCCCCGTCTTTCCTTCCTGTAATACTAATGCCCTCTGTCTTCTCCTTTACCTCCATCGACTATCTTTCCCTGTTTATTTTAACAAGCTATCTCTGTGTTCAATTTCTGCCCACCTACAGGAAGGGTGTGTACTACCTGAGCGTAGCTGGGGCGGGCTTCCTGGGCGTTATCTTGGGCTTGGCGGTGGTGCGCTTTGTGGTGTTCTTTACCATTTGGATGCTGTCCATGGGTCGGCATCATCTTTGGCTGCTGCCTAACCTCACTGAGGACGTTGGCTTCTTCGCATCCTTCTGGCCTCTTTACCACGTGAGTCCTCGTTGCAGCAGGACTGGCCTCGTGAGTCGTCACTTTGCCCCTGCATTGGGGATTGAGATTACTCCAGTCGAGACCTCAATCGCTGCTGTAGAGCTTCGACCTCCATTGAATATCTATTTCGAAACTTCAAATTGTATTTCCAGTTCAGAAGGCCTAACAATGGAAAGTTTCTTGAGCTTGTCACTAGCTGTTATTTGTGGTCACTCATCTAAAGAGAAATGGCTTGAAAATACCAGCTACCAGTAGTAGAAACAAACTTTTGCAAAGACTCGTTGTATTGCTGTGTTTCCTACACATGAAGTAGAGAGCTCAAGGTGCTGCCCTTAATGGAACGTGTTAGGCATTGCTCCTTAAGTAACTTTTATGCGAATGTATATAATCTTCTTTCAAGCCGTACCTTGTTTGCGTCCATAGCTACGTATGGTGCTTGAACATTTTATTTTTCAACCTTCATTCCCACTTGGTATTCGTCACACCACTGATGACTGGAGGTCATTTGTATTTATTGATGCATGGCTACATGAAAGTTCTTCCACGTTGCTGAGGAAGAGTAATTAGTTAATCACTGCACTAACTAATTGTTTACTGTGACTGTTCTGTATGTGCAACACGTAGTATCATGTGCACGAAAGTGACATAAAGCATCCCCAAAACGACTCGTCTCAGAGATGTTTTCAGCGGCTACAGAAACGCGAACGTAGTTATTTGTTCCATAGAACTAGCAAATTTCATGTGTAGCCGGATACCTTACTCGATAAAATTGTAACGTTGATTATTTTGACGTGTTATCTAGATTTTAGGTATACATAGTAAAACACAGAAATGCCACTGGGCATCACGTGAATAAAGGATTATATTATTGTATAGTCTTCTCTACATTGATTGGTGTAAACTCAAGAACATGTCATCAGAAGGAAAGCCTAGGTGGCTTATTTCTGTATTATGTTTTCCTATTGTATTTAACAAAATCAAGTTTTGGCAATGCCAAATAACATTTTCTACTAGCTAGATACTTTGTTATTCAACATATTTTCCCCTTATCTTAATTACTTCGGATTTTGTAAAATTAATGCTTTGGTTGACAATTTGAAGAGCATATTTTTAACTATATTATGCTGTTTGAACTAATTCTTCTGTGTGTGCTAAAATGTTTCACTAGTACTCGGCCATGAATATTGAAGTAGAGCGGTTCCTTAATTTTATGCCAACATGATAAAAGTAGCAGACCAAATTTGGATGATGTATTCGGTGTTTGTTTGTGTTTCTTAACACAGAATAATTTGTACATTCTATCTCATCACTGCCCTGACTGCTGCATCGATGGACCCTTCTCCTCATCCTCTCCCGATGGTCACTATCAATACTGTCACGTCACTGTTAAAAATTGCACCGCGATGACCGTCTCAACTGCACTCACACCATCACCCACCTTCTCTTCACTGGGACGTGCCGCGGTCTGCAGTACGAGTATAGAGGAGCAGACTATGATCGTAAGAAGTCCAAGAAAAACAAGAAGAAAGTTGTGTTGAAAACTTCTTCAGAAACCGAGGACGATGCTAAGAAGTCCGATAAGGAAGGCAGAGATAATGTTTCTGCCGGGGACACGGACAGGCAGGAAACTGATGGCGAGAGGTGAGACGAACAATGCTTCTGCCGGTGACACGGACAGGCATGAAACTGATGGCGAGAGGTGAGACGAACAATGCTTCTGCCGGTGACACGGACAGGCAGGAAACTGATGACGAGAGGAGAGATGAACAAGGCGAGAGGTAAGACAAACAATGCTTCTGCCGGTGACGCGGACAGGCAGGAAACGATGACGAGAGGTGAGACTAATAATGCTTCTGTCGGTGAAACGGTCAGGCGGGAAACTGACGGCGAGAGGTGAGACGAACAATTGAGTGAGGTGAGACACGACTGCTAATATTTGTGTTGACAGGGACTGTCGGAAAACTGTTGGAAGGACGTTAAACTTGCCTATGAGCAGATGTAAGGCAGGATGTAGACAGTTGACAGGACCCGCCTATGAGCAGACAGGCAAGTAGCTAAACTGCTGGCAGGACCCGCGTATGACCAGGCAAACAAGTAGCTAGACAGGTGGCAGGACCCGCCTTTGAGCAAAAGTGAGGCAAGATGTTGTAAAAACAGTTTACAGGACCCGCTCATGAGCGAAAGTGAAGCAAGATGTTATAAAAACAGTTCACAGGACCCGCCCATGAGCGAAAGTGAGGCAAGATGTTGTAAAAACAGTTTACAGGACCCGCTCATGAGCGAAAGTGAGGCAAGATGTTGTAAAAACAGTTTACAGGACCCGCCTATGAGCGAAAGTGAGGCAAGATGTTTGACAGTTGACAGGAGCCGCCTTTGAGCAGACGGGCAAGTAGCTAGACTGTTTTCAGGACCCGCCTATGAGCAAACGTGAAGCAAGTGGCTGGGCAATTGGCAGACCCATCTATGAGCAGACAAGCAAGTAGCCCGACAGTAGGCAGTACTTTTCTCCAGTCAGCTGGACCTTGCTGAGTGGCGATACAAACGAAATAGTTTTGAATTTTGATACAGCCTCCCATTACCTGGGCCCCTCATCCTACCCTAACCAATCCATCACCCTCTCTTAATCTAGTCCTTTACTCTCCTTAACCTTGCTTATCACCTTCCCTCAACCAATGCTTCCCCCCCCCCTTTCAATAACAGTCCCTTTTCGTCCTATAATCGAGCCCCTCCTCTTGAGTCCCTACCCTCCTTTATCCGATTCCCTTCCCCACCCTCTCTTAACCAAAACCTTTACTATCCTTTAATCGTGATCGTCACTCTCTTCTAACAGAGTCCCTCACCCTAACCAAGTCTCTTCCACCTTTCCTAACCCAGTCTATATTACCCCTAACTGTGTCTCATTCTCCTCCCCAACCGTGTCTCTTCCTCCTTACCGTGTTCCTCGTCCTCCTCTAACCGTGTCCCTCCTCCCCCCTTATCGTGTAACTTGCTCCCCGCCCCTTAATTGTGCTTCTTGCTCCCCACTAACCCGCTCACCCATTCGTGTTCTTTGTCATCCTCCTGCCTAATCGTGTTTTCCTCCTCGCCGCCCCTAACCGCGCTTCTTGACCGCCCTCCCGTCGTGCCCCTTAACCGTGTTTTTTGCCTCTTCCCCTGCTTCTTGAGCGTGTTCCTTGCCCTCTTCACCTATTCGTGTTCCTTGACCTTTCCCCTATTCGTGTTCTTTGCCCCATCCCCTTAAACGATTCTTGCCCTCCCCCAAACGCTTTTTTTTGCCCTCTCCGAAACGTATCGCTCACACAACCCTAACCGAGTCCCACACTCTCCAGGCTTGATGAACAGCGTTCAAGCCAGCAAAGCAACTCTGATTCCGAAAACTCTCAGCACTCTCAGCCCTTTGAGATTGTGGACAGAGACGAGCTGAACGATGGGCAGCACTCCGACGAGGAGAGTGAGGACGAGCAGGGCAGCGAGGGGGAAGGTAGCGATGGGCGCGATAATGAAGAAGAGGACCACAGTGACGGCGAACAGGCTAGTGACAGCGGCCGACGCGACCACGATTCCCATTAAAAACTTAGGGATTGTTCTGTAGGTGTCGATTTGCCTAATACTACGAAGATGAGTTCTTTCACGGGTTTATTATTCTTCCTCCCGAATTGACGTTTCTCCTTAGTTTTCAATGTGTATCTTGAGTATTGTCCACAGTGCACTAATTCGGTTTCTCAAACCAGAACAAATACTGGAGAGTAATTTGACTACCGTTGTTTCTCGAAAAAAAAATCTGCCAACTTTGGCTAGATGGTTTTGTATAAACATATGACCTGTGAATCTCTTTTCAGCTATTTGTTTTCAGTCAACTTTCTGATCTGTGACCACATGGTCTGGGACCCAATTAAAGGTAGCCTACTATCTGTAGATGGAGGTAGAAGAGGGGAGATTGCCTGCGACGCTGATTGTGGTGGAATTATTGCTGACATGATTTAAGGCAACGCATTTGGTACAGATACAGACACTAGCCCGCATCCCCCAGAAAGGATGGTGGCCGACGGCAAGGCGCACCTCACACCCTCATACGCTCCCACTCACACAACTTAGCCCTTTTGTGCTAAAGGGTCCGGCCGGTAACCCCGCAACACACACTCTGGGTTACGAGTGCGTCGGTCCGAGGATCCGTTGTCAGCAGCAGGGCCCGACAGTTTTCACTGGTTTATCCCCGCCGCGTCATAATGGCCGGGCACCCCCACCCACGACCATCCCGACAACGGGATATCTAGGGCGGGAAAGCACATCAAAGCAGCGTCAAAATCAACCATTCACAACCATTCTCCACTTACGCCTGTTCATTGCACTCACTCTCGTTACTTCCCCATTCATGTCTCCTCCCTAACGCCGGCTTCACGCCAACACCAAAAGTTATATTTCATGAATCTTGAATCTTCCTGCGTAGGGTCATGTTAGTGATGTTTCTTCACTCCTAGTCTTGAAGTTCTTTACTGAATGGCGTGCTTCATAATGAACGCTAAACTCTACTACATGGCGAGTCAATCGATGCTTGAAGCAAAGTCCATGAATGTTTTGCTTGATGAACTCGCGCCTCCTTTCAAATTTGGCCGCTAGTCTGGCTTTCTAAGTTGTGCTGTCATCGCGAACATTTTTATTTATAGCCTGGTAACATGAAAATATTAAAGCGGTGTATATTAGTTCTAATAAATATTATTGACACAATTTACGGGTTTTCTAAAATCACAGAAATGTCTTCAATGCGATTAATGTCTTTGATGAATGTATCTGAATCTTCAATTTAGTGGACGCATGGAAGATTATTGGACTTCTTGAATATAAACATAGCCACTTTTGAACCGTACCAGTGAACCATTTCCAAAAAGTAACTTGGTGATTTGTTGCACTACACTTTGACTGTATTGCATGCGTTTTTATATAAACTTGCCTAATGCCTTGGGCTGCGATGGGGATACAAATTCCGTGGAGGCCTTTGAGGCCAGGGGAATTCCCGTCTGATTATCTGTATTTGTTTGGAGCCGGTAGGATAAGATTTTACTTTGGTTTTATTGAGGCTCTGCTTGTATTAAGATACATTAATACTCCAGATCAATAGCTTTTTAGTTCAACACTGTTGTCAATGTTATCATTACATCCACTGCATATATTGTTTTATATTTAGATGTATTTATTGTTTCACATTTTTATATTTTGTTACATCACCCAGTAGCTAGCAAAGGTCGAGTTCTTCACTCCACACTGTGTCCTGGTTTTATTCAAATAATTGGTGTGTCAATACATTCTGTGCATTAATTTTTTCATGTGGGGCAAGTCGATAGGCCCACACATTTATAGGGGCTTCTCTTCTAAAAGATGGGACTCGTAACGGTGTAGAAAAAGAGAATGCGATATTTGCACTGGACTGTTCGTATAGTATTATTATTTATTATAAGCTCAACAATGTTCCGTTGACGACCGTCTTGGCCTAGTTTTAGGTCTACTTCATTTATGCTCGCCTGCGGGGGGATAGCACCAAGTAGTCGTGCGACTGTCTCGGGTTCTTTTATCGAAAAGGCGACAATTATTTTTCGTATATGATATCCCAAGCTCAAATAAAATTGTATTCTACAAATCCGTTCAACTTTATTTTTCGATATCACTCAATTACCTGACGTTTTCAGCTGCAAATGCGGAGCCTTGACTTGTTCTGATAATATGCAGGTTTTAGTACTTGTATTTAAGCGCTGTGTAAATAATTTATCGAATCTGTGAATTTAGTTGGTAAGGGTTTGGCTCACTGGTGCTTGACATCGGTGTTTTTTATTTGGTCGACTTTTTCTCAACGTATTTCAGTTTATGTATTAGATGCTAGCATTACACAAAAGTTTAGGAAATATCCGCCTGCACTGAATCAATGATGGCTCGCGATCAGTTGGTCGGTAATTAGCTAAATTTCTATGTCATTCGTGGAATGCCTTGTGTTCTTGGTCAGTACCGCTGCTAATCTATTGTTTAGCGTAACGGGATTTGTACCTTCGCACATCTCATTTTGAAAAGTTATTTTCCGCGCTGGGAACGTAAATTCTTACTAATGCTGAATGGTCTTTACTAATTATGATAACATAAATCAAACTGTTATTTTTAGTGCTCGTGCACATGCCGGCTATCATTTCTTGGGCTTGACCAACAATATCAACGTCTGTCAACTTATATTACATGAAACATCATTAGCTACCTCCCACTTTAATTTTTCTGTTAGTTTTTTAAAATAGTTTTTACGATTACTGAATTTAAGGTGCTGGGTATGTTCAGATTAACTGTGCTGCAATTCCATTTATTCCAGCATCTCATTCCTAACCTCTATTTTATGTGTTGCTGCGTTCATGTGGACGTACTCATTGGCTTTATTTGTAAGGGATTAGCAACAGACATGTGTCGGCCCCTTACGTGGATTGGTTATTAATAGTTCGGGAGAACTATCTTTGTTATTCGTTGCTGTCAAAGATCGTTGTTGTCTATGAGAGTGTACTAGTCGAGTCGCTCGATGTTCCGTGCTGACTAAGGTGGCGGCGTTGTTGTTGTCGTCTGTATAGTGTCCTCCTAGACTACCAAGCAGGTCTTCGTCACTATTGCTTCCCTTCTAATAACGGTAGGACCTTGATCACTAAAGATCCCATTAAACTCGTCTGTAATTATCTATGGCATAGCAAGTTTATTTCCAAGGCGATGTTCAGTAGCAATAGAAAAGTAAGATCGTTTCCAGTATAGGATTTAAACAAAAATCTTTAATGATTATTGTTCGTGATGTTCTGGTTGCTTTTGATTATCATAATTCATAAACGAGTTTTTTTCCAGTTATAATGCCGTAACAAAGTTTCACGTTAGATAAGTATAGTTTATTTATCGGCTATAGACTAACCTTGAACATCTTTAAGCTGCGTCCCGCTGAATGTATTCCAGCATCATCGGGATAATGGAATAATTTTGAGACTTTTTTTTAGTATCGTCTGTACATACGCGCATTTTCTAACTGTCCATAACTAATGAGCGCAAGAGATGATGCCGCTGTTACCTTGACACTTCAGAATGATTTACTCAACCTGACCCGACAACTATTGATCTTTCGCCTGATTTGTAGGTATCAGTGACGAGCTTCCCCAAAAAGAAAAGCAACGCTCGTTTGCTGGCCTCGACCGTCAGCTCCTGGCATGCTTTTTCCTGAATACCAACCTTCGTCAGCTGTGTAATCTCCATCACGCCCTGTAAAGATGCTTTCAATGCAATGTCAACAGGGCTCTTAAGTTTGCTAATTAATTATATTAGAGTCATGAGTTAGGAGTGTACGGTACTAAGCTATTTGTAAACCTGCTTTAGTTTTTCAAGCACTTCGCATATTTAGTGTTTTGGTAGTTGATAGAAGTTATTGGGTCAGAAAGTGGTTATCATGAATCTTATCTTGAAGTGTGTCTGAAAATTGAATAAAGACTAGTTTCCTATTTGGTTTGGCCCTGCATTATTCCTCCACTCCTTCACTGACTGCGCTGTTATCTATAGCATATTTTTTCGATTGGTGATCTTCGGTAAAAGATGTTTGAGCTCCTGATGCTGTACAAGAACAGTATTTTGAAATGCATAAGCTTCGAAAACAATGCATGCTTGCTTTGGGGGGCTCAGAAGGAAAAATCATATCACAGTTTGAGGAATAGTAACGCATGCCTAACAGTTTGGCAAATGAGATAATCATCCTGATATCTGTATACCTTTCATTTTAAGAGAACTTTTTAGGAATGCGATGTGCGCCTTCCGTCGGCAACCCTTCTCTCTGAAGGGTTCTGCATAGTGTTTGTATCTGAATGTATCAATAGAGGCTGTAACGTGTTCACCACCAGTAAGTCTAGCGTATTTGAACCTGAAAATGGTATGCAGGGAAAGATGTTGATATGAAGTAAAAATGGAAATGGTGGCTTCTTTTTTAGTCTCTGTATTTAGTCTTCTTTTGATGGAGATTGCCTTCAACTTTATTGTATCTCAAAAAGAACCACGCCATTGAGAAGAGCGTCGATTGATTTTACTTGTGGAACACGTGAAAAGGGTTTCATTGAGTAAAACTTCAGCGTTGATAATTATTCGACTCGAAATAAATTCGGCGTGTGTTGAGTGAAGAAAGAGTCGTGCTGCGGTCCAGAACATCTGTCCGAGGTCGCGTCTTTCCTTGAGCAATCACAGAAAATGGCTCCCTCTGAAGATCTCAGTGTGGATATCCAGCAGACTGGGTCGGATAGATCACCTCCAAAACCTCTACCAGGGGATAATATTCCCGCCCCCTGACCAGGACGTCACAAAGGAAGAAATGACGGCTGTGGACGATGGGTGTGGAACGGAACGCAATGGTTGTGATACGCAGGGCGTTATTCACGATAATGGAGAGGTTCAAGGGTGGTTTTGGCTGCTGAACCGTAAACAATTGCTTTATAGTCAATGCGCGAGCGTATTATTGTTCTGAATAACGTCATGCCGGTGTCCATATCTGCTCCGAATTTCAAGGATGTTACGGAAAGGATGAGTCCGGTTGCTTTTTTGCAGCGGGTCTCCAGGGCTGCGATATGAGATCGCCATGTGAGTTTAGGGTTCCACACAAGACCGAGGAATCTTATTGATTCTTCGTATACTAGCGGCGTGTTGTTCAGGTTTAGGGCTGGTTTTAGATGCAAGCCGGGCACGAGAGTGAAGTGCATGCTTTTCGTTTTGGAGGGCGAGAATCTGAATCCGTTTAGGGAGGCCCAGTTTCCGACTAGGTTTAGACATTTCTGGAGTTCCTGTTGAATTGTTAAGAGGCTAGGGTGCCTGTAGCTTATTTGCAAGTCGTCCACG
>SDVV010004422.1:0-20216 GCA_016164225.1 Gammarus roeselii
CAGTGCCCACGCACACGCTTACCGGGTTCGTTTCGCAGCGCTACGTGGCTTTCTGGAATGAAGGGAACTCCTCCGCGACTTCGCCCCGTGGCGTTGGTTGTCGCTCGATGTCCCGCCCCTTTACTCGGCGCAGGCCTTGGGTGATTTCTTCTTGATTGGTGATTCCGAATCGCCGTTACGGCAATGAAGTTGTGAATTCGCGTCGACCTCTTTGATCTCGAACACTTCGATCTTGAAAGGCGATGACTCGCCTTGAAGTTGAAGAAGCGCAAACTCGCCTTTGAAGTTGAAGAATACTATCTTTGAAGATGTCTATGGCATGGGAGATTTCGGCGAGGCTAAATTGGTGCGACGGTAGCTATCGTAGACGTGATGATCAACGGTGATGCTCACATTATCGTTAGGATCTCAACAGTCCTCCCAATCCTTGGCAACTTAGTCTTATATAGCTCAACGTGACGTCAGCGCCCACTACTCGCTTCGGAAAGTCCTAGGCCCATCTTCTAAACAACGTCGCAGTTAAATGGTAACAAGAATTAAAAGAATATAAGTAACGCAACGGCGTAGGACCAACATCTTAACGTCTAAGTACCACCAACTGGGTAAAGAAACGCCATTTAACCTTACATTCTAAATACCATATGGTTAAACGCTTGAAGCATCGGTGGCCGAGGTCACACAGGCACCTCCCCACTGCAGCGCGCTGTCTGTACGTCCGGTGACGTCATGTCGGGCTTTCCTTAACACTCCTTAACAACAACAAGTTGTTTGAAGGTTCGTGCGCAGCGAATGCGACATACTTGCCGGTGTCGCTTGGTCGCAGCTGCGCCTCAAAACCGATCACTGCATTGAGTGCAGTCTGACTAATAGAATAATATGGTAGAGTATAATAGTGGAGAATAATATGGTAGTTCTGTAATATCATCCAGCACGCCGGATCCGGCTAGACCTCCCCCTCGGACCTGTGCTCGGGCTGTTGGTTACGGCATGGGTGCAGGCCGAAGCGCGTTTGTGCTGGGTTGATTCGTTGATTAGATTGTGTAGATTGGTTCCACGGACTCGACGACATGATCGCCTCATGACTGAGTACAGTTGTTCACGCTCGGGCTGGGTTCAGTCAGTGGGGCGTAACCATCAGGGTCAGGGTCAGTCCCGAGGTCAGAGGAACACGTCACAGAATGTGACTCAAGCAGCACGACCGTGCAGTCGTCATCGCTTTGCACTTGCACATGCGAATGGGAAGCAACCGTGAACGCGGGAGTGGGATCAGCCACTCCGTGTCCTTCACCAGTCTCCGGGGCGACGCTGCTCACTGCATCCACACCGGTTCGACATTCATCTGTGGACATAAATTTCAACAGGATCAGAGTGGACCTTGGAGGTTTGCTTGGTACAAAATCATTTAACGGGTACAAGTATGGTCGAGCAGCGAGTGGCGGGAATGGTACAGGTAACGGTCTGGGAGAAGCCCTCTGTAGGGAATGGGAATTTGACGGAAAAGCCATGCCCGGTCGCCTGCGCCCCCTGTAATACTTCAGAGCCACATAGGCGACCTCAACTGACACCAACAGGATGGCAACAAGTGTCACGCTCCCAATTCTATATTTGTGGCGCTCCGTGTGAACGGATGTTAGCACATCAACGATATGCGCGGTGCTATTCATGTTTGCTTTGCCATTAGATAACTCCCGTAGGCTGCTGTCTAGCATTGGCATCGGCCCTGACGTTGGCAGCCGGATGCGTGGAATGGGAATTGGGTATAGCTTCTTACTCGTCAGAGTGACGAATTCATGACGCACCGTTGACACTGTGAATGATGGTGCAGTCAACGTGCAGGGTGCATGGAATACATACGTGCCCTTCAACTATACATATTCTGGTTCAGAACTTTTATCGTGACAGTCCAGCATTGCCAATTCCGGTCGGGGCATAAACAAATAACATATCCGACCTGTCTGTCGGGTTAGCACGCGGGTAAGGTTGAGTTGCTCCACCGCACAATGGAGTTGCGAGATATTCAACATACTCTCAACTGCACATGAAGGGTTTGCCTCGACACTCAGCTGTATTACTGGTGAGCATACATACAGGTCCCCCTCAGCGTACACCTCCCCAGATCTAGATCTTCCACAAACGTCTTACGGTCGCTCGTTATGGCCACATTCTTGGCCAAATTGCTTATCAAGAAAGTTTGATTTGTGTCCGGATCCTCCACTGAGAATGTTGCCAGCGTGGAGATGTACATATTCTGCTTTGAAATGAAAGGCAGGACCAGAGCATAAGTTTCATCCTCTCTCATAGGTTTTAGTTCGAGCACCGATAGCACCCTGGTAAAGTTCTTCTCTGTGGAAACGTACGGGAACGAATAGTAAGTAATCTTTGAAATGGTTTAATCCTTCGTCAACTAGCGTCCTCAGCTGTTCGTACCCCAGTATTTCCGGCACTGCCCCCAACCTCAACAAGGCAGCCTTATCTTCGGCGTCCATGGACACTAGGATAAGGTACTGTATTCCTTCTCGAAGGTTCATGACGCCGTTCGCTACAGTAGCATAAAGGTCTAGCTCATCTAACTGCTGATGAAACCTTTCCAGTACGGACTGTGCCGCTGCGGCCTGATCAACAAGTGTGGTAAGAGTGGCTTGGAGATGATGAAAGCTTACGTTAATCTTTTGAATGGAAGTTGTCACACCCTGATTTGCATCTGCAAAATGATCCCTCAAATCTTCAATGTCCTTTTCCGTAGCCACCCTCAGCACAGATTTCAACAGGTCGCCGCCGATATTCAGCAAACCTAGTCTTTTCCTCTTTACATTTTCGGACTCTTCATACTGTGCGTACCGATCCTCTGGCTCTCTAGCTATATTATGCGACTCGGTCGACGGCCTTATTGGTCCCTTAGTTGCATTTGCCATCCTTGCTTTCGCGCGACCCAATTTCTTCCGCCAATCTCGTTCCAACGCACGTAGTGACAGTGTGTTTAACCGGCGGAGGGCCTCATGGCCTGCGCGCGTGAGCAACAATCGGAAACGGTATGACATGGCATGGACCGCATCTAGTACCGCTTCTTGATGAGCCTGAGTCATCGACAACAGTCCCAACGCGTCGACCAATCGTATGGCCCTCTCGAACAGTCTGGCTGCTGATTGTGCGACGAAAGCCTTCGTGTGATACTCCACTCGCACGACCAGCTGGCCCTGCACGAAAGTTACCGTACCACCGGTCTCAACGATCACACCATTTCCCGGCACATGCACCATTTCACCTGCTCCCTCAGTACTTCAGGGCTTGGAGCGATGGGCGTTCCGTAAGGAAACAGCACCAGCAGCAGCGTCAATAGTTTGAGGATCAACATTTCCTACAAAGGAAGGAAATGGACTTGGTCTTAATACTATCCTAATAATAATCTTAACACTAATCCTAATGCTAGTTATTAGCGAGCGACATATATATAATTACACATGAATTAAAAATTTGCCTGGCAACCGTACAGGTTTCCTCAACGGAGTGGAACGTGTTCGTTGTCAGGTATCCGCTGAGAGCGGGTTATTATTCGCTCGAGTGCGGATGGAGGCCTATCCATGGCTTCCACCCTTGGTACCTCTACACTCACACGGGCGTCTGGACCCACGAGAGATTTGGGAACCGCTGTTCCTTCCTCCTCGCTGTCCTCTCCTGCGGTCTGTTCGTCCAGTCCCACGACCTCGTCTTCCTCGTAACCTCGACGGAGTCTCTGCACCCGAGGAGGGTAGCAAGGCAAAATATCGTCTAAATGGACTTTGCGAATTTGGCCTATAATGACGTGTTGTAGGGTGTAATTGTATGGTGAATGTATTTTGGTGATCAGAAACGGTCCTTCCCATCTGGGGAACAGCTTGGGATATTCTGTCGGTTTCGGATGGTATTTGGCGTAGACTCTCTGGTTCAAAACCACCTTCTCGCGATCTTTGCTACGTAAGTTGTGTTTCTGTTGATATTTGAGCAATTCATTGTACATTCGATTCCTGACAAATGCATGTGCCATCCTGGCCTGTCTCTCGCGTATACCTGAACCCTCGAAGTTATACAGAGCTCTGGGCCGTCCCACAAGGCTACATGCTTCCGGTCGTATCCAGGCAGATCATAATGCGGATTATCGCCAATGGTGTTGTTAAACGCGGTATTTATGACAATCACGACTTCGGGAAGAAACAAGTCCCATTCCGGAGAGAACTTTCCGCAATATATTCTCAGCAGTTTTGCAATTGAGAAATTTCAATTTTCTACGGTCCCGTTTGCGGCAGCTCGATACGGGGTAATGTTCATCTTCCTGACGTGGAAATGTTCGCTCAGGTGCCTCATCATCTCGCTCACGAATTCCAAAGCATTATCTGATATGAGCCGTAACGGGGCGCCATAGTGCGCGAACAATTGTTCCCTGAGAACACGCGCAGCGGTCTCGGATGATCTGTCAGGGATCGGGACAATCACTAAGTATCGTGTGAGGAAATCGACACAAGTTAGAATATACTCATTTCCAGAACTAGTGATTGAAAGCGGCCCCATGATATCCATCCCGACCTCTGTCTACGGTCGTTGTGGCAAAGGGTACGTCCGGACAAGGGTGCTTTGAGCAGGTAAATGATTATATCTTTGACAATCGGCACAACACTTAATTATTTCAGTGGCCAATGTGACCATGTTTCGGAAGTAAAAGTGAGTCCGAAGCTTGATTAGGGTTCTGTCCACCCCGAGATGTCCGAACTCGAATGAATCTAGGCATGACAATACAGCTCTTTGGATTAATGTCTGCGGTACGACCACTGTCCAGTATGTGGCCTCCTCGCCGCATCTTTGCACCGTGATGCGGCGATGCAGGATGTCGCTACTTAGCATATAGTGATGCAAGTCCTTTGGAGAGTCTGTGTGAGTTGTGATGGGTGTTTTAATGGTTAAGTGTGTAGGGTACGGGGCTAACTGTCGGTCCTTTCTCTGTTCTTTAATCAATTCTTCTACCGTATAAGCCAACGCAGGGACTCGCTCCTTCAGAGTCCTGGGGAGAGTCTTTCCTTCCTGTACGCTGGCAATGTGCGACGGCGTTTCGTCGTAATCTTCCTTCTCAGCCACTTCCTTGAGATCTTCACCGTCGTCCTGCACCAACGTCGGAATACTGTAGGGAGAGCGGGACAACGCATCGGCCAGATTGTTCAGCTTGCTCTTTACGTACACCACCTTCGGACTGTTCTCCGGTGTCAACACCGCCCACCTGCCCAGCGTACCTTCTGGCAAGCATTTCCTGAACAGGAACGTCAGTGGACGATGGTCGGTGTATATGGTTATCTCGTATCCGTAGACTAGATAACGGAAGGCCTTGAGGGCCCACATAACCGCTAGGGCTTCTGTTTTGGCACTGGATCACGACGTTCCGTCTCCGAAAGAGACCTTGACGCGTACGAGATCGGGTGTAATTTATTGTCTGAATCGGGTTGCATCAATACAGCTCCCAATCCGAAATTCGACGCATCGGTAAACATGTAGAATGGCACAGCGAAATTCGAGAAGCTCAGCACCGGTGCCTTCATCAAGCATTCCTTTAAGGTTTCCATGAATTCCTTCTGTTCGGTCGTCCACACGAAGGGTTGGTCCTTCTTCAGTAATTTATTTAGTGGGTCGGCAATTTTTGAGAACCCAGACACGGAACTTCTGAAATAGCTCAGCAGCCCAAGAAATGATCTGACTTGGTTTGCGTTCGTGGGGGTGAGTTAAATCCTGATGACGTCCAAGTGATAAGGATGCATCTGGATTCCCTTGGGACTTACGAGATGTCCCAATAACTATATCTTTGGTTTGATGAACTCGCACTTACTTAACTTCACTAGCAGGGAAGCTGCGCGCAATTTTTGTAGCACTTTCTCGAGTGATGCTAGATGAGCGTCGATGGTGGGTGACGCTATGATCATGTCGTCCAGATACGCCAGGGCGTGAACACCCAGCGCTTCTCCAAGTACTAGGGCGATTCCTTCTCGAAAAAGCTTGAGGGGCAGATTTTAGACCAAAGGGGAGCACTTTGAAATGGAAGTGCAACTTACGCGTAGTGGAAGCTGTCTTTTCCTGGTCCTTCACGGCTACTGGCATCTGCCAGAAGGCACTCTCTAAGTTCAGGGACGAGAAAAACTCGGCA
Organism: Gammarus roeselii; assembly: GCA_016164225.1. Lineage (NCBI taxonomy): Eukaryota > Metazoa > Arthropoda > Malacostraca > Amphipoda > Gammaridae > Gammarus > Gammarus roeselii. Next base: position 6,158 of record SDVV010004422.1, read on the forward strand.
TTTGACAAAGATTGTAACAACTCCGGTATCCTCGGAAGTGGATGACGAGAACCGGAAACGGAGAAGTAATTAAGCCGTCGGAAATCAATGCAACAGCGTGCTGTTCCGTCCTTCTTCCTGACAATAATCATGGGAGAGTTCCATGCGCTGTCCAAGGAAACGATGACTCCTCGATCCAGCATATCATCAATCATGCCGTCCAACTTGGCTAGTTGTGAATGTGGCAGCGGGTATTGCTTCTGGTTAACAACTCCGGCTTCCGGATCAGTGGGTATTGTGTATTCCATGGCACTGGTCCTTCCCAGTGGTTCTCCAGACTTTGCAATAACGTCCCGATATTTAATGAGTAGTTGACTTAGTTTGATTCGAAGTTGTGGATCAGCGGGGGTGTCCACTTCGTCCTCTGCTATTGGTGGCAGCCCTGCTAAGTTGAGTGGCTTAACCACCGACGTTCCAACTTCGTCTCCTGGACCTTGATGTATCGCATTTGCGTTCTCGATGCAAGTTCCCAATGTCCATTCGGTAGGGTAAAACTCCAATTCTCTCAACGGGGTTAATACAGCAAGTCGCGTTCCTTTTAGCACCTTCAAGTCCATGGTTGATGCAGTTAGCAATAGAAACAGTACCGAGCCTTCTTTAGTTTTTATCAAGGCCTCGTACACCAGCAGACCAGAGTCCGCTGAACCACGATGAACTGTGTACTCACCGTCGGGAATTTTTGTATAGACACGAACTAATCGCTGTTCGAGTGGTCCAATCTCAAAAGTGCCCGCGGCATGCACGACAAGCTCTGTCTTGGTTTTGTTTGGAGTAATGGGAGTAGCTGTAGAATCAATGTGAAGCAATTTAGTAAGTTCGGCTATTGTGTTCATGTTGTTTGTTATTTGAGGTTGATTCAAATCACTGATGAGGACGTTATATGTTTTGTGATTTATTTCTAACGTTCAGCACTAATTTGAAAAATCAATCTTCGCGTTGTGTTTGTCCAACAAGTCAGTGCCAATCAGAAGCGCATAAGGAGCTGCGATGCATTTGTCAATGACGACCACCTGATGGTTGAAGGATACTTGGGCCTTTACGCGAGGGGACGGATTGGACGAGCCGCTCGCCTTAACATTACACACATTTGGTTTTACAGTTATTTGAATGTTTCGGGTACCCAACTCGGGTATGACCTGCCCTTTAAAGTCAGTCAGTCGGGCACCCCAGGGGGTCAGAGACCTCGACACATCCTAAAGCACTCCAGCCTTAATGATTGTCCTACCGGCTCCCGTATCTAACAGACCACGCACACGCCGTCTATTTACCACCATCGTGACAATTGGAATCCGTATTTCTTTTTCCGAACTCAATGAACTGTACACAGCTTGCTCGTTTACCACCAACAGACGATGATTTCTACTTTCCACACCGTTACCTCCTTGTGGTTGTAACCCACAACACTGACCACACCACTCGCCAGTCACAGTCTCACACTCATCACTGGGGCTGTCGAGCCCTGCTACTGACACAGAATTCTCCGGATCATTCAGAGGCTTAACCGCTGGCAACCCACGCAACGAGGTGATCAATCCCGCTACAGTACCACCTTTGGAAGCATACGCTGAATGTTGCTCTCCCATTGTGGAAAGACAATTAGCTTCCATCGAACTAACAGAGCTATCGGGGGTAGTGAAGGCTAACTGGGTCTCCCTTGGGCCGTACCTCCTTGAAAAAGAGTCTGTCTCGGACTTCCCACTGCTTGGTTTTTATCGGGGCATCTCATCGCAAAATGCCCCAACCTGCCGCAGCAATAGTACTCCACATGCTGGTTTGGTGCGTTCCGGCAGTCATCGAGGGTATGTCCCGTGCCTTTCCACTTGATACATCTCCTTTCTGAATACCCCACCTCATTTGCTTCATAACCCTCCTCGGCATCTCCCTCATACGGGACTAACTCCGCACACGGCTTCTCCGTGTCTTGACTAATTGTATCTCCACTAACTATGTTTACTGAGGGGGACCTCGCGCCCATCCCTCTTCGAGTATATCCCTTCCACGGGACATGCTTTTGTTCGCGACACCACCACCACCACCACCACCACTTCTACCACTTCCACCACTTACACCATACCGTGGGGAATACCCACGACGGCTCGGGTTGTAGACTACGTTATCCCGACCCGGCCTGTCCTGCTGGTAACTCCCTGAACCTTGCAGGATTGCATTTATTCCCAACACATCCATCGTTTCTCCAGTCATCTCATTCTTTGAGTCATTCAGCGTTTGCCTCAAGATTTCTTGCACGCAAAATGTCCTGAATAACACTTGTTTATTTTCATATGCGTCTGTCCGTCCCGGCATCGCGCCTAATTTGTCCAACACGTTTTCTGTCAGGATTACTGTCGTAGTGGCCGCAGTGGCGTCACACATAGTCTTATTATATACCGACTCAGGCAATCGTGCGCCATCAAGAGTACGGACAGAGCGTCAACAAAAACCACCTTCCCTGAGCGCTGGTCCGCTGCGACGTCAAAGTGCGGTCCCGCATAATAAAGGTCCACAAAATTCTTTATGGCCTCGAACAGCCAGGCATGATTCCGCGCTGTGGCTTCGCTTACGGGAATTACGTTAACCGACAATAATTCTTGTGCGACAGCTTTCAAGGACAGTTGGGTTGACGTTTCTGTATGTTTTAAGAAATTCTGTTTGTAACGTCTCGAAATTGTCTTTTGGAACGTCAAGGAGTTCGGCCAAGGTGTCAAATTTGAGCAGTGTATCCCGAACATCACCCACTGAGGGGTGAATATTCAGGCGAAACTGCTCATTCATCTTGGCCGACTCCGTAATACCATTAGCTACACACAAGGTTTTTACCGCCCGAATGTAGCATTCAATGGAGGGCCCGGTGTACCATGCTGTGTGGTCGCTTTCCCTCCGTTGTCCCGTGAAGCGGGGTATCTTATCCCCTTGAATCAAATTAATCTGGGGTGGGACAGGAGCCGTCATCGCGTCCACTCGTTCCAACAATTCACCATGCCAATCCTGGGTGCCACTCACACGTCTCAAACGTATCACCAATCCACCGCGTCGGGTATTACTAATCCTACTGGAAAGTCTCGTTCGGTCACGAAGCTGTGTTGGGCTGTCACGTACCAACGAGTCTCTATTCAGAGATTCTAACGAACCACTCAACCGCCGAGAATCATCCATAAACTGTCACTGGATCGTCTTTTAGGTTTGCCACATTTTTTGATAATGTTAATGACACTTATTACCACTCTTCTACTTAACTACTATCAATATTTTATTTTTTGCTTTACCCTTCCACTCTCCAAATGTTTCTATTTTCTTGAATATTCCACACTGTTCACAATATATATTTCACACTGTTCACAATATGCATTTCACACTGTTTCCGCTGAAAAGAAGACACATTAAGCACATATATTCCACCAACTTCCTCATCTCTTGTGCTACCGACAGTTGCAGCTCTTCCCGGCGTACCATGTCTTATGACCGTGACTCACTCCTCTCTCTCTTTATGTTTAATTATTAGTTAGTGACAAAACACGTCTTGTAGCCACCAGCCGCCTAGCCTTCTCCTTATCTCCTCTTTCCCAGCCTTTAAACAAATTGGTTTCCTTCACTTACATGGAGCGAGAGAGAGAGAGAGTGGTCTAGTCCTTGAGCTTGAGCTTGCACTGGTTGCACCTATCCCTGATGTATTTATACACTACACTTACACTCCGACACACGGACCTAGCGTTGTATGGAAATGGGAACAAAAAAAAACAAAGAGTCGCACTTTGATTTAACTGACCTGTGACTTGCGAGGTATATATTACTTTACTTCCTCGTTCGGGGCACCAATTTGTGTGCCGCCGGACGGGATCAAATTAAGAATCTCAACAGTCACCAACCGTTGTGCGCATAGATGCTATCAATGAACCGACGAGCGGTTGAGAACGACAGACTCAGGACGGGTCTCGGGTGTTTACCCGACTACTCAGTCTCTGGTATTTGATATTTACCGCAAATTTCCATACAAAACCCAGTCCTTATGTGCGGAGGAATTAATTGAAACCACTTGACAAAGGCACTTGTCAATTTATTCAAATAATGCGAAGCCCGGTGAATAGGCTTTCAGTTGCTACCCACTCGCATATGACGGTATAGCGCACATTAATCGTAACATACAATTGAACATATCTATACATAATATATACTAGTATATACATTCATGATTACCATGGTTAATAGTCATTATCCTAACCGTTACAAGTCGCAATGCTCTAAACATCAGTATGAACCTTCAGACTATTCCCACGAGACATATATATATATATATGCTCACAGTGTCCACGCACACGCTCACCGGGTTCGTTTCGCAGCGCTACGTGGCTTTCTGGAATGGAGGGAACTCCTCCGCGACCTCACCCAGTGGCGTTGGTTGTCGCTCGATGTCCCGCCCCTTTACTCGGGCAGGCTTTGGGTGATTTCTTCTTGATTGGTGATTCCGAATCGCCGTAATGACAATGAAATCGTAAAGTCGCGTCGACCCCTTTGATCTCGAACACTTCGATCTTGAAGGGTGATGACTCGCCTGGAAGTTGAAGAGGCGCAAACTCGCCTTTGAAGTTGAAGAATACTATCCTTGAAGATGTCTATGGCATGGGAGATTTCGGAGCGGCTAAATTGGTGCGGCGGTGGCTATCGTAGACGTGATGATCAACGGTGATGCTCACATTATCGTTGCGATTTCAGCAGTCCTCCAGCTCCTTGACAACTTAGTCTTATATAGCTCAACGTGACGTCAGCGCCCACTACTCGCTTCGGAAAGTCCTAGCCCCATCTTCTAAACAACGTCGCAGTTAAATGGGCACAAGAAACAAAAGGATATAGGTAACGCAACGGCGTAGGACCAACATCTTAACGTCTCAGTACCACCAACTGGGAAAGAAACGCAATTTAACCTTACATACTAAATACCATATGGTTAAACGCTTGAAACATCGGTGGCCGAGGGCACACAGGCACCTCCCCACTGCAGCGCACTGTCTGCACGTCCGGTGACGTCATGTCGGGCTTTCCTTAACACTCCTTAACAACAACAAGTTGTTTGAAGGTTCGTGTGCAGCGGATGCGACATCCTGACCGGTGTCGCTTGGTCGCAGCTGCGCCTCAAAACCGATCACTGCATTGAGTGCAGTCTGACTAATAGAATAATATGGTAGAGTATAATAGTAGAGAATAATATGGCAGTTCTGTAATATCATCCAGCACGCCGGATCCGGCTACAAGGCCAGTGATAAATGAGGCCAGTGGTAAGTGAGGCCAGGGGTAAGTGAATCCAGTACGGAGTAAGGCCAGTGGTAAGTAAGGCATGTTATGACATTATCGTCAGCAACTTCATTGGATTAGAGATTCCGACAACTTACGCAGACAAACGCGTGCGTAATTTCAGTCCTTTTTTTGAAAGAGTCACTTCACTGTTTTTTTTCGTTCGGGACCGATCAAAATGTTCTGCAAGCCTGGAACGATATATTTTTTTTTCATAAGAGCTGAAGCATCAGACCGAGGGGAGATTATTGAAGTGAAGGATCGGGGGCATAAATCTCTGATGTGTTTACGGAACGACTTATGCATGTAACACTAACTTGCCAGACCTGTGTTTGTTGTCCTCAAAAATTAATTCTTTCAATAATTTCAACATCTTCAATTATAAACTTGATGGAATGAATTTTTGATGAAACCTACAAGTTTCCATTCCATCGGATAGCATTTAGAAATAAAGTTTGAATTTGGACGACCGCGGATCCTTCATGCAGAGGCATCATAACAACCACTCCATTGTTTTCTCCCAAAAGTGCCTCGTGGGCCGCTGCCGTCGATTTGAGATAACGGCTAAAGTGGGTCCTCGAGAATTGGACCGAGAAAAAACAAAATTGACCTTTATTCAAATATTAAATATTTTTTATCGATATATATGAATGATATCAATACAGTCAAAGCTGCTAATACAATTAATTACAAATTAAGAATTGACTGTGACTTATAATAGGAAATTCGGCCAAGTTCTATGTTTCTAAATAAGGGTTTCGCTAGTGAAAGTGTCATCTGTTACCTTCACTCTAGTGTATGCATTTGTTTGGGAACTTGCAACTTGATAATATAACATTCTAACATAACAATTAGCTACTGGTTGCATCCGATAGTTTTCTTTTGAACAGGTGTAAGGGAACAACACCATGGGTTCTTGGACTGTTCGCGGCTTTGCTTCTTCAACCTCGAATAACTCGTATGACCAGCAGGTGGATCATAATAACAATTATGTGTTTAAATTTGTTCTCATTTTTTCCTCAGATGTTATTAGCAAAAGCAGCTGACGGACGGATTTCGAATGAGGGCTCATGAAGAACTCTAATACGACCATAAATGCTGCATTTAAGATAACATCAGGTTTTCAACTAAACTGTATTTGCATCTATATCGTTTCCCTCATTATGATTTTTGTTTGCATGGGTATCTGCAGAGCTGGATTTGACACGCGCCTATGAAACGGCCCAAAACCACAGATGAAACGTTCCATAGACCTTTGACGTCCCTCGACGTTGCGACTCTAATGAAACACGATAATTTGACGAGTGTTGTTACATACGGCGAGGTTCTGGGACCCTTGACGCCCAAATGTCAACTATAACTCTCTGGTCTCGTGGGTGATTGATAAGATAAATGGATGGAGCGTGATTGGTCATGAATGCAATACAACTGCTGTTGAATGTGGATTCAGAATCGCAGTTTAACATTTAATCCATGTTGTTTGATTATCGAATTTGAAAAAAAAGTGACTTCATCCGCTGCTTGTTTCACTATCCACACGTTTCACTAACACCATCTCATCGTGCACCTGCAAAGAACAAGTGACTCTCTCCTAACCGCCATCAGCGTTTCTAGTACAGATTTTGGGCAGTGTCAGACAAACATCAAAATTAGGCTTAATATTTTTTTCTTTGGACACATAGGAAACTGACCTCCACAAACTTTTTTGTATGTATAGACATAGATGTATGTATGTATGTATGTATAGACATACAGCCGTTTCCCCCTAGTTAGGGGGGTGGCTAAGTTAGGCAGACACAGAGGGGGGAGGAGCCCAATCTCCCCGCCACAAGACCGCCGTGTCCCTGCCGAAGCTCGAACTCGCGACATGCAGCACCAGAGGCTGACACTGCAGTCGGATACGCTAACTACTCGGCCACGGTGGCCTCTCAAGTCAAAAGTCAAAACAGACAACACTCTGTTTTGACTTGAGCCAAACTTTTTTAGAGTTTAAAAATTTGAATACAGAGTTTCAACTAAACAACTTAGAAGAAATCAACTTAGTATAGACACGGCGATCAATGATCTCAAACGACGGCAGTGGTAACAAGAATCCCATTATTTCGTCAATTACGAATAAGGATGTGAAATAATATACACATTAAACAGAGTTAACCTGGTACTGATTCATTTATCGTTGATTGATCATACAGCTACTCCTTCCACACCTTATTTATTAGGACAATTGGTACAACTGTTCATTTGAATTGTTCATACTGACAAACTCGTCAAGGTTCTTGCAGAAACCGCGCAATATTACCTCGAATATGTACGCACTCTGTATATTCTATCCATAACTCCCTACATATTTATAATAAGACTGGTAACACAAAGTATAAGAGGAGGGTTATGTGTTAGTGAAACAGGGGCTTCCAGATTTTTTTTATGGGCTCGAAGGCCCCAGGAAGATGTCTCCATCATTTATTTCCTAAGGCCTCCAAAGATATGGATACCCCTGGCCTCAACGCTCGCCAGATGTTGTGTCATCCAACCATACTACTGCCGCCTCCAGCTCTGCTGGAGTTACTGCTTACCCCCTGTACCTTAACAACAGATTCTATCCATAACTACTCTAGATGATAGGCTTGCAAGCTACTTGTTCATCAAAAGCGTTGCCACGTTGCACAACCAGTCCCAGCCTTTGCTTAAGCCAGAACGTTCCGCGAGCCAGAACGTTCTGTCCCCAGAGGCGGCAGATAACCGTCGGCCGATGTCGTGGATCGGGAGGCTGCTGGACATGCAGATAACGCCGGTCGTCTCGATAGCAAAGGTCTCAAAAATGTAGCGGTCACGAAGAGATCGATATTTATTCATTTATTTGTTCTCTGTCGCATTGGTAGCTCTATTCCAGAATTTAGATAATATTATGTTTAAACTTCCTAGATTTCATTATTTTTCTCTAAAATTACTGAATCAGGAACGATACTTTTCATTAAAATCACTGAAAGTATCGGGAACCTCTCGATTATATGCAGTTCTCCATCTCAGGATAGAATTTTTAGAGAAGAAGAAGTATGATTTCAATAATTTAAATAGCAACACTCTTCTGAAATGATGATTAACACGACAGACGAGGGATGTTCTAACGTTCTCAATTGCTCAAACACGCAGGACATCAAATCAATTTGTAAATGGCAGCAAGTTTGTGTTATATTGAAAACTTAACAGCAACACCTTGCTGAAAAGCATCCCGAATAGACAACACTCTGTCATGACTTGAACAATCACATCATTATGCACCATATAGATACAGGCGCAAGGCCGCATCGCAAAGGAGTGGGGGTGGCCGACGGCAAGACGCACCTCACACTCCTTTTACGCCTTCACACACATACCAAAACTTACCTCTCTCTCGCTAACGGTTCCGGTCAAGACCCCGGACCCGAGATCAGTGTAAGCTGCAGGGTGAGTCAAGAGACCAATATTCTGTCCAATAGACTAATTTGTCTCATGAAGGTGATGAATGCTGCTACACTCACTTTTATATACATCAGGAGCCACATTTTTGTCCCTGGGAGCAGTTGTTGCTTCATCACCCAAATAGTGCCTCCCACTCTCTGCCATCCACCGTTCTCGATGAACTCGAACTGAAATGTTTGTAAGGCTGTTGGTAGCAGCTGTTCTGTTATTGGTCTCCCTCGTTTGGGCAACTGCCAGCTCATTTTGAGCCGCTGCGGGGCCTTGTTGAGGAGTCGATGAGCAAACGAGCCGCTCTCTCATTGAAATGTGTCTGATGAGAGAGTGGAGCTGGACTTCGTTCACACATTATTATTATTATTAAATCATTAAATTCAGTCGTCTAGCAATGGGTTTTCAATACTTATGTATAATACATCAAACTTAGTTTTCATATGCGCTATTTTAATTAGCGAAACGAGAGATGAAGTGAATTTGTGACATCGCATTTGTCGGCAACCGGTTTGTAGCTACATCATGTTTCAAAACATGATTCACAATATATGTTATTGAAAATCTTTAAAAAAATATGTGCATGAGATTGATAAATCCAAAATGAATACATCGCAACTCATCTCTAGAGTGCTGCTGGCTCGCCTTCATCGAACTGAATGGAATTCACAATATACCATCATACATGTACACATACAGATACACATTCAAATGTGCACACGCCTACCTACATAAATGGATGACAAAAAGTGTAATACACATTCATATGTGCACACACCTGCCTACATATATGGAAGACAATCAGTTTAATACACATTCATATGTGCACACACATACCTACATAGATGGATGACAATGTGTATAGTTATTAAATTATTATTAAAACCTTTACATCAATCATCTGGCAATGGGTTTTTATTTTTTCAAAATAGTACACATAAACTTTATTGCCGTGAACACTATTTGAATGAACGTAAACGAAAATTCAATTCGAAATTCGCCGCAGGATCTGATTTCATGTGACAGATTGTAAATTATAATATTATAATTAATGATCGACAGCCAACATCTTATTTGAGGTAAGAATCAGGAATGCCTGGAACGAAATACATGGGGTGGGTCGATTACGAATACATGGGGTTGGGAAAATGACGAAATACATACGGTTGGGAAACCCGCCAACACATGGGGCAAGAAATCATGAGAACATGGGGTTGGGAAATCGAAATGCGCTAACATATTGTAAATATGGTGTAAGATATGAATAATAAAGGGTTGAATAGGTGACATAAATTGTACATAAAATATATACATAGCACTGGATATACATATTTCATGACGAAATGTGCTAACAAATAGTAAAGATGGGTATAACACATTGTATGAAATAATGAAGTGCTGTATAGACTACATAAGTTATTCATAAAATATATGCATATCACTGAAATATATACACTTCATGACCGCTAGGAAATGATCCAATGATTGACGATCAGAATAATTCGATACTGGAGTACAGAAACCGAATTATACTGCTGTTATAGAAGATGAAGCACAATATTATCTTATGTGCCAATGATTGTATCTTCAAAAATAATACGGTAAATGGTAAATATGATTCAATAAGTTATATTCTCGTCGAGTTGGCGTCTGTCAAAGCTGGGAGCTACCTATCGTTCTTCGAAAGTTCAGTTTGAATTTGTCACTGCTCATCTCTAGGGGCAGCCGGTTCGGATTACATGGAGTGAAATATTATTTACAATAGTATCATCTATGCGCATACAGAAATGTCTATTTTGACAAAAAAAATCCGACTACATAGCGTTGGAAAAAACAGTGACAGGCGGGGTTGAGAAATAAAAAGTACGTGGTGGGTGATAAACAACGAAATATTTGGGTGTGGGAAATAACAAGTACATGTGGTGGCAAATCACGCATGCATGTGGTTAGAGTCCCGAGAAGATGGGGTTGGACATCAAAATGTGCTAACATATTGTAATGAGTAGTCTACATTATTGTACGATGACAGAGATATGGATGGATAACATGAATTATACGGAGAATATGAAGGCAACATAGGGTTGGGAAAATCGAAAAGCACTAACATATTGTAAGGATGGGTCTAAGCCATTGTTTTGATAATGAAGGGTTGAATAGGCTACATAAGTTATACACACACACATAAAGAAAAACACGTCAAACAATTGAATATTCAATATTCACACTTCAAGACCGCTGGGAAATGATTAAATGATTGACAATCAGAAATAATACAATGTTGGAGTACACAAGTTGGATGAATATGCATCTGTTATAGAAAACAAAGCAAAATGTTAGCTTATAAGGCAATGATTGTATCGTCAAAAAAGGTACGGTTGTAGTTAGAAATAAATCAATGAATTATATTAAAATCGAGTAAGCCGTTGTCAAGTTAGACGACTGGAACATTTAAGACATAGAAATAGACAAAATGCTAGTTAACACTTATGGTAATTGGCAAAGACAATTGTGATCGGTAACAACATAGAAAACATATGTATCGTCTGAGTAAAAACGATTAGATGGTGTCTCAATGTTGAGAGTTATGGTGGTGGTGGTTGGTGGTGGTGGTCGCTCATGAACAGAAATGCGTTTCCTTGTTATTGGTATTATGCATTTAGCTTGTGTTTGTTGGCAAAGTTGCCGTTTTGAATTGATCGGTCAACTGATGTTCACTAAGCCTATTCTTGAAGGACTTGTTGGATTCAAGGTTTTTGAGACTTGTTGGGAGGTCGTTCCAGGATTTTGGTCCAGTATTCGAAAAAGCTCGACAGGCAGTTTCTGTTTTCCTGTGTTCAACGTGTAGAGTTTCATTATTTCTTGTGAATCGATTGTTCTTTTCACCTCGAGGATATTTGTGCCTTTGACTGCCGACTGCCGGGTGAATGTTTTTCTAGAAGAATTTTATGAATTCTGATCGACTCATGGAGTGTCAGTTTGTTGTCTATATTGAGCCACTGTAATTTTTCGAGGAGAGGAAATTACTCATAACTCCATGCACTGTTGCTGCTATTCCGCAATTTGAGGGCACGGAGATAAAGGTTATTGCAGCAACTGATGCGTTACTGGCTGGGTGGTGTGGTGGGGAAGTTGTACGACAAGGGGAAAACCAAGAGGATTAGAGACAATACGATGGGTCGATGAGAGGGGCACAGAGTCGCTTAAGAGGGAGTGGTAGTAGAGGTGCTGCAGATCAGATTTGTGTAGTGAGGCATGTCAGGAAGATGTACTTTGAGAAGAAAAAGGCTGTGTTCTGGGCCTTCGTGGATTTGGAAATGTCCTGCGATAGGGTTAACAGGAGGCGTTGTCGAGGTCGGAAATTATAATAGAGTGGTCCAAAGTTTTTATGTTAATGGTTTTATGGGCTTTAATGTTCTCAGCAGAGCAAGTGTCAGAGTAGGGTGCGAGGTGAGTGTTTGGTTTTCCGCAAAAATGGGACTGAAACAAGGTTGCGTTGTCTTCCTGTCTCTTCAATCTCTACTGGATGGAGTGTCATAAGGTGATTGCGAGTGTATTGGGTCGAGGCTTGAAGTTGTTAGCAGCAAATGGACGTAGTTTGCAGTTGAGTCATGTGTTGTTTGCGGATGATAGTGCACTGGTAGCAGATACGAGTGAGAAATTTTGTAGGTTAATGTCGGAGTTTTGTAGCGTGCGAGAGGAAGAAGCTTTGGGTTAATGTGAGTGAAACTTTAGTTATTGGAGACAGTTTAGGGTTTTAAGTACCTTTGCTCACATGTGGATAAATCTGGACTAGAGGAAACTGAGGTGAAATCTAGAGTGAAGGAAGAATGGTAAGTTTTGAGTCAATGAAGAGTGCAATGAGATGTAGGACATTGGGTAAGCAGCTGAAGAGAGGGTTGTTTGAGCGGGTAGTTGTCCCAACGTTTTGTCATAAAAATACAGGATGGTTTGGTTGCGAACTAGCTTAGTTTTGGATAATTTCCATTTATATCAAATTAATTGACTTAGTATCACTTTATACGTTCCATCACTCAACAGAAAAGGCATAACCGACCTAGTTGTACAAACATTTTTCATTTGTGCATCAGATTATTCCCTGCGTTTATGTTACGATATCATGAAGTTTACTCCTACCTGGCAACCATGTTTCGCTCTGAACAGTAAGGCCTGTACCTTTTCATCCCAATACCGTGAAAGGGAATATTCAATTCAATTTTTAAGTACATAGGTTCACTTGCTCGATTGTTGTGGGTTACCCTGCTTAGTGACAGACTCCAATATTACTCCATTATTTTTATTTTTGTAATTATGTGTAGGCGTTCAGTATTTAGAGAAGTGGTAGCAACTGGTTTCAAAGCCTCGATCATTGGTTGTGCACAGCACCTTAGGTTATGTACAGCTTGTTCGAACGATCTCTTTCAATTGACATTGACTAAGAGCAGTTAATCAATTGCAAATTGATTATATATTTCCGAAGTGATCGAAGCGCGGGCCCGCCTCGCGTCTGAGCTCCGGTGGAGATGGACCCTTTCATCTTATCTAATTTGGGTTAAACGGAAAATTAAACAAACTGTCAATCCATGTTTTGGTTTTACCAAATGCCACAGTTTTTAGGCAACTTCCTTCCATGACGCACGAAGTCATCCCGTATTTTTGTAGTGACTATTCAAACAAAAATGTGTATTGCTGTCTGGTAGAGGGATTCACCCAGACGTGCATTCATAGAGGTGTATAGCGAACATACTCATCAGTGCTTCATACATATTTATTGGATGAAGAAATTTCATTATATAATATGAGCAACTCGAACAAATGATTGTGAGAGATATTGAATGCCCCATTTAGGTGTCCAGTTTTTCAAGCAGGGATCATAATCAGCAATCATTTATACAGTTGCTCCCAAATTGCACAAGTAAATAAAATGGTGCATTCGAAAATATTGTACATATCTGATGAACCGTAACTTTGGTGTGGCGATTTGACGGTGGCAACTTCCGCTGGCCTTTCGTCGGGAACATCCGGGGTGACGTCATTATACATTTTGCACTACAAGATGCAATGACGTGATGACTGCTTGTTCAATCATTGGGGAATAATTAGTGCATCGCCTTGCAGCATATTTCTATATTTGAAAGAATTGCTCAGATTTACGGAAATTGTGACCTATTAATAATTTATGTCATAGTCGAATAGGCATTAACATTCGTGAGGAAAAAATAGTATACGATTTTGATTTCAAATTTTATCATCTGCCTGGAATGCGTGACGTGAAGCAAACTCCATGTTTATA